>MU191049.1:7519-37114 GCA_016904865.1 Pissodes strobi | reverse complement strand
TGTGGCCCCAAACCAAACATTGTGCGAATAATTCGTTCTGGAGCAACAAAGACACGAATAACATTAAAACTGTTTCCCCAGCAGAATAAACCATACATTAAAATTGAATTTACACATGCATAATAATAAGATTTTATAGCATCAAGAGAACAATACTTCCGTAGTTGCAATATAGCAAAATTTCTTACAGAGAGTCTTCCAATAAGGTTTTCTGTATGATGCTCCCAAGACAAATTTTTGTCCATAAAAATACCTAAAAACTTTACGTAATCCTTTTGTTTAATTGGTGTTTCACTAGACCTAACTAACATGCTGACTTCCTGTCTAGAGCTATGAGGAGCAAACAAAATTAAATCAGTTTTTTGAACATTTAAAACAAGACCATTGATAAGACACCATTTTTTCATTTGTTAGTAGTTAGTAGTTAGTAGATAGTGTAGATAAATGATCAATGTTATCAGAAACTAAAACTGATGAGGTATCATCTGCAAATATTGTTAAATAATTATGTTCCATATTCAGGGGCAAATCATTAATCATAATCAGAAATAAAACAGGTCCTAAGACACTGACTTGTCTATCTACATCCAACTTATCGGAAATAAAATCGAATTTATCTTGCTTAATTTTTACAAAAGTTATTTTCTATTCTTGTACAGTTATTGCATATTGCCAAGCAACGAATACAATATACTGGAATCATGACTTTTGCGGTGAGAAAACACATCGGAAAGGTGTCGTTTTTCGTCCGATCGGATAAAAATTGTATTACATAATGTGCTTGTTACAACAAATTCATTGGGCAAATCGGAAAAAATATTATCAATACGAGACTTACAATCGCCACATATTCGCGAAAATTCAAAAAACATCTGACTTAAACCATAGCTGGAAAATAAGCTGCATATATCAAGAGTCTTCTTAGTCTTATCAGCAAAATTATAATTAAAGTCAGCACATACAATTTTATAACCCTTAAAGTTATTCATTAGTTTTAAAAGTTGCTCTAGACCATTCATAAAAATTTCATCATTAGCATTCGGAGGGCGGTAGATACAAGCTATACATTTAAAGACATATATTTGTAGGTTATATTTACCCATGAAGACTCAAAAATACAATCCTGTACCAATGGACACTCAACGATTTTCAGATCACAGAAATTTAAAGCATCACACATAAAGATAGCCGCACCACCACCTCGATTCATAGACCGACAATAATAAGACACTAAAGAATAGTTGTCAAGTTTTATTAGTTGAATTTCATCTTCACTAGCCCAGACTTCCGTAAAACATATGGTATGTGGGTAATTGATCGAAAGTAAATAAAGGTTAATCTCGGCGATCGAGGGTCAAGGCTCAGCATTTGGTAATGGAACCAAATGTCGACTTACCATAAGGGTTACTTGTCGTTAGAATTTTGAGTAAAGCAGGAAAAGAGATTCCTATTCGATTAACTAATGTTAAAGAGAACGAATAATTGTTGGTTCAAAAAAACTATTATTAGTAGAGCATTTGAGGCTGGTGTTGAGAAGCCGAGTCAACTCCCATTCCCATGAGGAAGGTGGATATTAAAGATGTTGAAGATATTTTAGCACAGATACAATAAACAACAATAGATACGGAAGCTGGTAATAAGTTTAAAGAATTGATTGTAGAGTTTTTCACATTTTCAAGGCATCTGATCAAAAGTTGACATGTACGACAAATGTTATAGATACAATTATTACCGAAGATGTTGTACCCATCTGTGGAGATCTTATCGAGTTCCCTACCAAAGACAAGGAATAATGACTAAAGAAATTGTGAAGTTATTGGACGACGAGATAATTATGGAAAGTCAATCTCCGTGGAGCGTTTCAGCGTGTTAATTGAAAAGAAAGCACATCCAGGAGAAGATGTTGAGCATATATTATATATGGATTGATTAGAGGTTATTTAATGACATTACTTAGACCTGTTATTTTCCTCTTTCTAACTTTCACGAGACTATTGACCGGCTTGCAAGTTCAAAATATTTTTGAACAATGGACCTTACATCTGCATATTTCGAAGTATCTCTTCATCCAAATGATCACAAGGAAATTGCATTTTCAACCCCCTGATAACTATTGTCATTTTCTTATGATGTCAATTGGTTTAGAAAATACCCCTCCAACTTGAAGTCGGCTGATGAATCATATAATTGGAAAATTAGCATTCATCACCCATCCGAATAAAATAAAAATTGTCAAAGCATACCCGATTCCACGAAATTTAAAAGAGACAAGAGCCTTTTCAGAATTGTGTGGATTTTATAGGAAGTTCGTGCCGAACTTTGCAAAAATTAGCCAACCTCTAACCTTCCTTACGAAGAAAACTGTTAAAATATCATTTGGGTCAGGAACAGCACAATAATTTTCTTACCCTCAGGGAAGCGCTAATTACACCACCCTGATTTCTACAAGGAGTTTATCGTAAATACACACGTTAGCGCTGGGTCAGCAGCAGCAATTCATATGCAAGTACATGATCGAATAGAGCATCCCATATGTTATTCCAGCCGAACATGATACAGAGAGACGGTACATGGGCTATGCTCCTCATGGAATACAGTTTTACCATAAGATACCGCTCAGGCATAATCAATAATCAAGCAGATGAGTTTACTAGATTAAGTTCTGAAGAAATCAAAGGACCTTTTGTGGCTATGGTTAACATACTGGACGAAGTCAAGTCCGTTGTATGTGCCATTTGGACTAAAGAAGCACTGAGATAATTAAAAGTGAGAGATTTGTGCAAATGAAAGAAAATCTTGCAGCTGAAGATCTTATCTACTATGACAGACCGACAAATTAGTTTATAAGAACACAACCGAAAGTTCAAGACAAGACCAGTTACTTGCACCAACGCCCATCATTCCTGGACAACCATGAGAAATTTTAGAAGACCAAGAAGATAAAAGGCTAATAGAACAGGATCAGCTCCAGAAATGGATGCTGGATGTAATTGTAGGTGAGCAAGGATAAGCAGAAAATATTGGACGGGCAAAATGAGAAATTTGAAAAATGAGTAAACAACATACAAAAAGAAGTTGGAACTGTACAAAAAGAAGTTGGAAACGTACAAAATGAAGTTGGAAATGTACAAAAAGAATTTGGAAATGTATAATGTAGGAATCGTACAGGAAGGAATGAGGAATGTAGAAGCAGAATTTACCAGACTAAAAAATCAAGGACTCACCGAGAGGGTATTCGCCACAGGACATAATATCAAACCTCCAACCTATGACGGTCAAACATCCTGAACAATGTACAAAAGACAATTCGAAGCCGCTGCTGTTGCCAACGGATGGAATAACGAATAAATGGCTAAATCACTAGTGGTAGCGCTTCGTCTCTCCAGATAGGTAGTATATGTACTTAAATCCAATCGGAGCACATACAGGTAGTATTTGTACTTAAATCCAATCGGCGAGCAGCAGTAAGATATTTGCGGGCGCACTCTGATCTTATGAAAGCCAAGGAGGCAAAGTATATTATAATTTCTAGACGCGAGTGAATCTGCCCTGGAACTACTACAGACCATTTCCATCAGCCAACAGGGGAAATATGACATACTTGTAACTGCCCTGGAGAGACGATTTGGAGACCAACGTAGAAGACAACTGTATCAGGCACAAGTAAAGTCCCGGTATCAGAAACCTGGTGAAAATCTGCAAGAGTTTGAGGCAGACACTAGACGTCTCATTCAATTGGCCTACCCGGGACTGACAGAAGAATTTCAAGAGGAACTTGCTGCCCAATATTTCGTGGATAGTATCAGAGAGAAATCGAAGCGGCCTGTAACATTTTTAAACGAAAAATCAGGGCCGTACCCATCCAGGAAGAAAAGCCGGCGAAGAGCTGTTAATTTGCAATTAACTGAGATTGGTGAAATTTTGAAGAAATTAATCGAAGTTTTTCAGGCCACGTGGAGATTCCGGGAGCCACTAGAAGTTAGACCATGTAACCGAGATGTTATAAATCAGTGTTATAGATGTGGCAGGATGGGACATTTCAAGAGAGACTGTCGAGTATAACTACGGACTACATCTCCATCCAGAGACGCTAGGAGTTCAAAGTCAATTCGGGAAGAGTTACAACAATATAACTTTAAGGTTAAGCACAGGCCAGGTGCTTTATCTAGAAGACCATGCGAGGATGAGGATAAACATTGCCAAAAAATAGATCAACGAGAAGAAATTACCCTCATTAGGCAAATCAAGTTTGAGATTGATCAGCAGTGGACCCCGAGCAACTTAGAAAGAATCAGCTTAAGGATAGTGAACTAGCAATACTGCTAAAAGCTAAAGAAGAATCTCAACCAAGACCTAGATGGAGAGATATTTTAACTAAGGATTTTACTTTTTAATCACTGTGGTCTGAGTGGGAGTCCCTGATAGTTGAAAATGGACTTATTAAACGAGCCTGGGAAAGGACGGATGGAAAAGTAGTGAAGACGCAGTTAATAGTACCATTTAAAGGGGATATCGGAAGTCTAGGAAGAAGTCCATAATGGAAAGTCTGATGCCTGTACAAATTTATAATTCGAAAATTAAATACCACTCCATATCATCCTGCCGCAAATGGAATAGTAGAAAGAATGCATAAAACTTAAAAAGAATATGATGCCATTTTGTTAGTGATTGAGCGGGACGAAATTTTGCCTTACGCCTTAATATCACACATAACAACCTCGAGCTAAAATCTAATACTTTTTCCTTTGTATAATAAATAACTATTTATTTTTTTAAATTAAATTGAAATTCAAGTTTCAAGAATTAATGTTCGAACTGCGTTTAAAGTTAAACTATTTTGCCTAAGAAAAATTCAAGAAAATGTGCAACACAGCACCTGTCATTATGCCTTACTTAACAACAATAGCAACAATAGCACCTGTCATTATGCCTTATTAAAATAATATAACTTACTATTGGAATATAATCCAAATAAATGGTATTGTGTTTAACTTCACAAGACCTCTAAGTCAGACTCGAACCGCAGCTTACGTTTATATTTTCCCACTGCATTATAACCACTAGTTGCGCGCTTTAAAAACAGTCCCTCAACCCTCTGCTCTAAAAAGAAAACCTTTGCCAGGGGGCGTTTCTATTAAGAATGTTCAGCGACTCAAAGACCCGGGATTGTAACGCAAAATTAATGTAAACTGGAATAACCAATTATAATTATTATCCTAATTTGGAAAAGGCGGCGGTACTGAAACCGAAGTTGGAATTCAGAAAACATGTTAAAACGCTAATTGCGAAATTAAAATTTTCGGCAACTTAAGAATTTTAAGTGTTTTTAGTAGAAACATTTTAAT
This sequence comes from Pissodes strobi, assembly GCA_016904865.1. NCBI lineage: Eukaryota > Metazoa > Arthropoda > Insecta > Coleoptera > Curculionidae > Pissodes > Pissodes strobi. The sequence goes on along the minus strand of MU191049.1, from coordinate 31,769 downwards.
AGCTAGACTGCATGCCGATTACAGATTTTTCGAGGAGAAAAACAGAAAGCGAGCCTTGAAAGATGGTATAAAAAGCTAAAATCTTTTGGGAAGAGTTAGTCCGATAAAAATCTTCACGTTAGGTATAACGTTACGCTGCCCAAAATTATGAAAAATCGGAAAAGATAGTTCAGAAATATTCTTCACGATAACTCGTTATATTGCCCGACCAGGAACCTTGAAAAAATTAGTCAAAATTCATATATCACGAATACCTTGCTGCCCAAATGGTTAATCAGTAATGGCCAACTCGTGAAAAGTGTTTCTGAGTAGCAGAGACCCAGGGAAAGTAAAGAAGTCAAGAAATTGGTACCTATTTCCGACTCGGGTTCGGAAAAGCACTACATGTTGTAAACGAAAACTCTGTTCGAATTTTAACACCAGTCATGGGGGAAGGTGTACTGAAAGCTACTAAGGCATGGATTGCAGGTTACGGATTAACATTAAGACCAAGAGAGTAAGTTTAGCTGTAAGTAAAACTCATTGCTAATGCCACATGTATTTAATTTATTAGTGAATGTAGAATTTATCTCACCACCTTACCAGTTTGAATTGAAGCTTGGAGAAAAGTCAGATAAGAAGTAAATAACAGCGGGATGAGTGCTAATTATTTTTCTTTTTATTAAGTCACAACTTATTATCTGGCGAACTCTTAAATAACTAGGTCTGCCTGAATAAATTGGGGACAACCTCTGAATTAAAGAAAAATGCTCCCTTAATCAGTGAAATCTCAATTAGTGTTGTGAAAAGGGAAGTGGTTTGACCTACGCTAATTTCCATATAACTAGGATTACATTTGGATACAGAACAAGTGGAATGAAGCAACTGCCAAGGCGGAGGAAAAAGGCGTGCTCATGGCGTCTAGGTAAAATATTTTCATAACAATAGGGTGTCAGCAGACTAGTACTGCGAACCTGGCTTTAAAAGAAAATTAATATGAATTGAAGAAAAGGCCGCGAGTACAGTAGGTAACCAAAAAGGAAATCAGCATTTATTTCAAGGAACATCTTTCAAATTTCAGGAACTTTGGCAAAATTGTGTGAGAATATTGACAAGTCTGCACATTATTTAACAAAGCCTTCAATTTATCATCATGGTTAATACTTCGCTTTTATTTATTTACTTCCCTAAACTGATTTGTAATTTTGCTAATTGTTAATTTTGAAATTGGCAGCAATTCCGAATATTTATATTTTATTAATAGCCTCAAAGCCTATATAAATATTTCTTTTCAACAATCGTGAAGTAATATAAAGTTTTCCGCACTATTTTTTAACTCGGTAGTTTATTAGCGCGTTAGCGCTGTATAATGAGCAGAAGGTTAACAGTGTACCACACTCTTTTTCTGTTTATTAGCAGAGAATAAGGTTAAACATGAAATAAAATAATATTAAAATAGCGTGAATAATAATAAAATCAAGACCAGTAAACAGAAATTAGTTATTCAAGGAAAAGCAGTTTAAGATAGTGTGAATCGGCTCTGAACCACTCCACTCCATAAATAAATAAATACTTTTACAAATAGGTTTGCAACTAAGTAGTGAGGTATTTATACAAAAAAAAAACATGACCATGGATAATGAGAAATTATGATTAGTATGTGAAATGTTGTCAGCTCAAGTTCTGTGTAAATAGAATACAGCCTGAGAAATAACAAAAAAAATGTAGTTGATAACAATGAAATAATTATATCGCAATAAATCTATAAGTGCAATCAATGAAAAGAAAAAGAAATAAGGACAACTCACTAATAACCAAACCCCAAGGTCAGTTTCCAATCAATTATGAAATTAATTCAATACATTTTTGGTAAAGAAAGTAAATACCGAATGTGCCTATTACAAACTAAATTTAACGTAATTTTAAATATCCGAAACTTAAAATGTAACAAGGGTTGTATTACATGGTAACCATTATTTGACACCGTGAATTTGGAACCACGAAATCCAAGAAGCAAGAGGTGCATTATTTATAGAAGAAGAAAGGTAAATAATATTCTTACTCTATCTAAAAACCGTGAAATGATAGTTAGCCTCGTTCAGTTCTACATAATTTACTACATATAACTTATTGAGACACCACTGTAGGTGCCAACAGTGTTTGGAGTTGCTAGTCTTAAAAAGAAGTTTATGATCATCAACGAAAGGAACAAAATTGCTGTGATGAAAACATTTATTTCATGAACATCATTCATGAACATGTTGATTAGTACGGGGCGCAGGTAACAACTCTGGGGAACCCTCGGCCGCACTTGAATCTTATTGAAATTATGGTAGCCTTGAACTCTGACCAGTAATTGAATCCCGTCAGGTAGTTCTCTATCCATTTCAGTAAGTTCCAATCCGATGCAAACTAAGTTTGTATGGCATTTTTAGAGGTCCCAATACTGAGCATTGATCTGCAGGAAATCAGCAGGTATTTTTCCAAAGGGCTTAATAAAGGCGTTTGGAGGTTAGTGTCACGATTTTTATTTTGTTATATCATAAGTTATTCGAGTATAGCTGGAAAATCTTATCTCCAACAAAACGGTGCCTCGAGCCAAAACTCTGGGCTGTTATATTGTATATATTTGTCTTTATAATAAACTGTTTCATTCAAAATGCAAAAAATAGAAAAATAAAAAAAATGATGGTTAGAAAACTTTTGGTTAAATTGGCTTGCTTTCTTAATTTAGTTTCATAAAATAATGTTTTTCTTGATTCCCCATATTCGGGCTTTATAATAATAGTGTCATTTAAAGCTAAAAATATAATAATAATTTAGTCATAAGAGAAAATTGAAAAAATAGAAATGCATTAAAACAATTTTTTGAAGTGTATCTTTATAATAGTTATTATTCTTGTAAAATTTTTGCATTTGATTCTAAAACATTGTAAGTTAATAAAAAATCGAATTTGGAGTTTGTTTTTAAAAATAAATAATTTCAACTATATATTTTTGAAAAGCTCAAACTATATTTACTCAACATAAAAATAATATACAGGGTGTTTCGTTTAACTGATATATCAAAAACTAAATTTCTTAGTCAGAAACTAACTACTCTATCGAACTCTGCGTTAAATTCTATTAAAATCAGTTGTTACTTGTTCATAAGTAAACGCAGAATCGAAATATGAAGGGTGCCTACAAAGTGGAAATTTTCAAAATCACTCTGTAGCTTAAAAACTCAGAGAACCCTGTCATATTTGACATCGAAATAATAATTAATTACGGTAAGAAAATTTGCGTATGCGGGAAAACAATGGCTCTCTGAATAACACAAGTGGTAGGAAAGGAAAAACGTGCCTAAGAACAACAGAAAATGTTAATCAAGGTGGCACTCTATACCTACTGCGAAATTCAGGCCGTGACTCATTAATACCTTTTCATGAAAAAAGGAGGGTAAGTGCCCCTAAGGTCAATACTTGTGGTGAAGGACATTATTACTATTTAATTTGATAATACACCTGACGATATTTTGCATATATAAGTATATTATCAAATTTAAAGACTAATTATTTATGATACTTAGATATGCCGTGTTGTAATTACTTAAATAAAATGCATTTTTACCCTCATAACGAAAGGCAATAGAAGATCGCCCAAACATAATGTTAATGTGGAATGTTAATTTGGAATTTGGCATAAAGTTCAATAAAGTTAAGTCTTACAAAGAACTGTTGGATTTGTTAGGTATAATAGGTAGTAACTGCTTTCATAGAAGTTTCAACGTGAATTCACATCTGAGTTCCCTTCTTTACGTAAATTATGCATTGTTCCCATGTCTGGTATTACACTTTTCTAATCTAATCTAATTGTCTAACTTAGGTTAAAAGGGTCACTTCAAAAGTGAATTTGCAATTTGGCATATATATCAATAATTTTAACTGTCACTGGATTTGTTAGGTATACTAGTTACTGCTTTCATAATAGTTTCAACGTGAATTCACATCTGATTTCCCTTTTTACGTGAATTATACATTGTTCCCATGTCTATGGTATTACACTTTGTAATAACTAGTCTAATAATGCTGTTATATGGTCTAGCCTAGCTTAAAAGCGTCAATTCCTTGTATTAATTTGACATTAGCCATACTCAGTTTATTCGCGTTGAACCAAATCATTTAAATTTCGTTTCGAGAGCCGTTTTGTAGACAAAGTTGTTTGGCCTAATAATCACTAGATTAAACGAACTTACCAAATGAGGTTCAATCTTAATTATCGTTACGCCGAGCTGAAGTGATCACAATGTAGTACAATGCCTCAAGGGAGGCATCACATATCGGTACCAAAGAAAACCATACTCGATGCAACCCTGACTTCATCCCGCTGAATACGCATCGAAAGCCTTCAGTCATTTCAAAGCCCAGCATATCTCAACTTAGTGATCACGGAACAATTTAGGTGAGGTGGGTGTGATACTCTAGCAAGGCGTGAAGGTAATTAAGATTGAACTTCACTAGGTGAACTCGTTGAATTTAGTAATTATCTTGACGCCTTGCTTTCATGATCACACTGTAGATATTCAGAGCAATTGAGATATGACCATTATTTTATTATTTAAAGGAAAATTTACACCATAAATTAATAAATGGTGTGCAACTGAACAACAAAATTCAAAACAAAGGAGTCATTAGGAATATATCGGTTAGTGGCAGTACTTTTTCTAGAAATATCAAATTCTAGGGTGTTATTATCATTCCTAATCACTAAACTATCCAAAAATGGTAGTTGTTCATTGTTCTCGACTACATTTTTTGAGATCTGAATCCTGCATGCTTCTCTAACAAAGTATTTAGTGTCAGGAAGATGTTAAATAGAGCTTTCTATATTACCTACAACATCAAATATGTTATCCTTTGGTGGAGGCAATGCAAAATTCAGACCCTTGTTTAAAATATCCAATTGCGATTTATCAAAAGATTGAGAAGATCAAATTAAATACAAATTATCTATGAGTAATCCTACTATGCCGAAACTATATTGTCTTCCCAAAAATTCATAAACCACCATGCAATTTTAAAGGTACGTACCTTTATGAAGGTGAAATTTTAATCTCGGTTGATGTTAGCTCATTGCTCCCTAGTGTACCAATCCCACCTTCCAATACCTTGGTAAATTACTTAAGATGAATAATTTTGTTAACGAAATCAAACAAGAATATTTAAGTTTAACCAAACTCTGCATGGAGCAAAATTATTTTCAATATAAAAATAACTATTACCAACAACTTGAAGGCACGGCAATGGGCAACTGTTTATCACCGTTCTTAGCTAATTCTTTCATGAGTAAATTTGAAAATGAAATCAGTCAGGAGTTCGAATATTTTCCAAGGGTATGGTACAGGTATGTGGATGACATTTTCGTGATTTTCGACACAAATATCGCTATTATCGAATATTTTGTAACAAAAGTAAAAAACCGTTTCCCCACCATTAAATTTACTTATGAAGTCGAAAACAATGGCCAACTACCATCTTTTGATACTTTACTGATTAGGAACGATACTAACATACTAGAATTTGATATAGAAAACGTACTGCCACTAACCGATATATTCCTAATTACCCCTTCCACTGCAACCAACATAAAATGGACAGCTTTCGTTTTTGAAGTGAAACTTCTTAACGCGCGCCGGGAGTAAAATTTGAAGGTCGCGAACTAGGCGGTCGACAGACGATGAGCGACACGGCCTGGCGGAAGAAAAATATGAGAATATTGTTATTGGGATATCTTTGTTAGTTTACAAGATGAAAATATGGGATTTGCTCTATTACCTTGTCAAGACATAAGCGAAACTTTAAATTGAGTGGTATATTTAAAAAAAAACCTTTTTAACCAAATCCGAGGTAGGGCGTTTAAGTTTAAGAAGTTTCACTTCTGATATGCGCACATAGTCCACACGCTTTTTTTGGACACCGTATGATTGATTAACTTTCCTCTAAGCAGAGAAAGATTTAATAATGAAAAGGAGACAATAATTAAGAATATAGCGAAAGTTAATGATTTCAATATACTAACTTTATAACTAGACTTATTAATACGCATTTGTTTGGAAATACCATTCGTGATTCCATTTCTTTTGTCAATCAGGATGAAAATAAAAAATATGTCTAGATACCATATAATCCTCAGTAGACTATAAGACTCCAAAAAGTTTTTAAGGGAGTAGGTTTAAAATTAGTATACCAAACTCAGTGTAATAATAAGAAATTATTAGGTGGTCCAAAGGACAACATTGAAATATTAGAACGATGTGAAATAGGTATATTAAATTGGATGCATGGTTTGTAACTAAATATATGTTGGGGAAACTAGATGATTTATACAAACGAGATTCAAAGAACACAGAACTAATTTTGCCGAGCATACTTTTGATAATAATCATAGAATAAAAAAATTAAAATTATTACATAAAATAACTGATAGGAGATTATTAGATGCATATGAAAGTATGGAAATTATTAAATATAGGAAGAGTTTAAATAAAGATAGAGGGCCTATTCCGTATACTCCATTCTATTGGTTAATCGAGCGTGACAAGTGGGATTCCAGGATTGGTTCTTTTTGGTTCCTGTTGATTAAGCAAACAGTAGTATAAAAGAGAGTTAGGTAGATTTTAAGCTTAGTTTTAATCATCTCCTGAGGATGCTAACATGGTTAGCGCGCGTCGAGTGCAAAAATTCTGTTTCGGTATTGTGTATAAAACTCTGTTTCAGTGCATTTTGCAAGATAGATAAAGCAAAACTATTCTGATTAACAATTGCCCTATTATAAAATTAGACCGAGAAGTCCAACCTGCTGTACTCTTGATTAAGTCACTATTATGCCTCTTATATTGGCCATAGACTTTGAAGAGTGCCTAGCTAGTACTGTGAGTTGTAAAGATATTTGTGTCTGCTCCACTTTGCAGAAGTATATTTTTAATCCAGCGACTTACAGATTGTGTGGATGCAGGCTTATACTTATAAGCTTTTTTAATAGTTAGAATTAGTTTTGAAATTCCCTTCCTTAGGTTAATTTAAAATTTTTAATTGTTATTCTATGATTATAATCAAGAATATACGGTAACAATTGATTTTTTTGTTCTACCATACTTTAAATGGTCTATGTATTACTTGAATCTCGTTTGTATAGATCTTCTAGTTTGCCCAACATATTTTTGGTTAAAATCCATGCATCAAATTTCATATACTCCACTTCTTTCTAATATTTCAATTTTGTCCTTGGGACCACCTACTAATTTCTCAATTTTTAACTGAGTTTGGTATACTAATTTTAAACCTACTTCTTTAAAAACTTTTTGGAGTCCTCTAGTATACTGAGGATTATATGGTATCGAGACATATTTTATATTTTCATCCTGATTAACGAAAAAAATGGAATCACGGATGGTATTTCTAAACAAATGCCTATTAATTAGTATATTTATTAAGTTTGTCTTGAAACAATTAACTTTCGCTATATTCTTAATTGCCTCCTTTTCATTATTAAATCTTTCTCTGCTGAGAGGAAAGTTAACCATACGGTGTACCAAAAAATTAAAGCTGGCGATTTTGTGTAGGTCGCAGTGGAAGGAGTCATTAGGTATATATCGGTTAGTGGCAGTATTTTTTCTATAAATTATATTCCGTATTAGTCGGAGAACGAGCAATATCTAAGATGCACCCTCAATAACACTCGCGAACAACCACCTTAAAAAAAAATCGATTTTCATGTAAATCGACCAGGCGCATCCGATATTGGAGTTCGCCAGGCAATCCAGAATTGCGAAACTGGTCAAAATCTGCAATTTCTGAAAATTCTCAAATTTTATGTGATATTTTTAATTTTTGCATATTACCCTATATCTCCTTTACTTTAAGTCCGATTAAATTAAAATTTTTAGGAGACATGAGACAAATGCAAAAAAAATGTACGTGCCACCTGTATTATATTTCTTCTAAAGTTGGTGGCATGAAATTTGTTAAAAATGCAGCAACAAATACTCGATCGAGAAAACATTTTTGTTTTTAGAGATAGATGTATATAGTAAGCGACAAAGTTGTAGCCAAAGAACCAAAAAGACTTTTTTATTTCGGTGATACTTTTGATAACTAAAACTGCAATATAACATTTCGACCGCTGCGCGGCGCCAGCGCCGCGCCGGCGTGGCGCCGCGCCGCGTCCGTCGCTACAGTGTGCTTGTACTGCCGCTTATTTCTAACCTACCCGCCGCTTTGCGCCCTGCTCGCCGGGGTTGTGTGGCAATAAAATAATTATCGAGTTAAAATAATGGCTAAATGTAATTGAAAAACGGGGTGTTTAGCGTCATTTGGACTGATATGGCCTTAGAAACATACAACAAAGATGCTAAAAAGGAACTATTTCAGGGAAGTTCTATGGGAGAAGATTCAAAGAGATTTCAGAGATTTTATTATCCAAGATATACATTACATATAAATAATGATAAATAGGTCACATCAAATTTAAGTAATACACTATTTAAAATTTCAGTAAGTATAGTTAAGTCAACTAGACTCCACAAATTGAGACTGTGTTTGACATATTACCATCGTGTATAAGGTAGTATGAACAATATTATCAATGCAAAGAAAAAACTAATGTTTGATACACAGGTATTTTGTAAAGCTAAAATAGAATATTATAATATAATACAATATAATAAAATAAAACAAAATTAAATACTAAATTAAATAAGGGAGGGGGGAATGAAGCCACGGGGAGGCACAACTACCAAGAACAAGCAAGCGAGGGAGCCAAAATCAAGAGATTTATCCCTTCATTATGACACAGAAAGTCTGATAACTTTCAAAAATAAAGTGTTTAGTTAATACTTTGTATTTGTAAAATTTACTCTTGTTTTTCGATAACGTTCTAATTTCCAGTGTGAGTAAATTGAAAAATTTAGGGGCAAAAATAAAAAGTTTCTTTGTAAATGTTATTTATTAAAAAATGGCGTTTGAAGCACTTTGTTTAGTACAGATCTGGTTTGATACAGGTGCAGTCTGTGTGAAAATGTTCCCAATTTTCAAAAAATAGAGAAGACAGTAAAGTTGTAAATATACATTCCGCGTAAAATTTAGCATTTTATTTTCTTTGTAAAGTAATTCTGTAGAATATCTGTTGGATTTATAACTTATTATTTTTAACATTTTATTTTGACAGGTTTTTAAGATATTTATTGCACTATTAAATGATTCACCCCATACAACACTACAGTAGCGCAATACGGATTCAATAAGTAAAAAATAGATAGATATAATTAGTTTAGGTCCCAGAATTTTTCTCAATTGATAAAACTTGTAGTACATTTTTCTGATTTTTTTTGGCCGTCTCTGCAATGTGCTCCGTCCAACGAAGATGCTGGTCTAAAGTTATACCTAAATATTTAATATGATTTATCTTTTGAATTGAAGAGCACATACATACACCATTAAGTTCTTGACATTGAAAATTATGAAGAGTAATATTAGTTGTGTTCCCTAACCTCTGATCTACAGAGGTTAAGGAAAATTTTATAAATTTAGTTTTAGACATATTTAGGCTCAGCAAACTGGAGCTTAGCCAACACTGCATGACGCGGATCCCAGCTATTGCCAGAGAATATTATTGCTGTGTCATCCACATAGGAAATAACAGTTCCTTCAATTGGTAGGTTGCCAATTTCATTAATATATAGGAGGAAGAGAATGGGCCCCAGCACCGTACCCTGCTGTACGCCAGTCTCTATTACCCTATCTGAACTCGTTGAGTTATTGAGAACGACTTTTTGTGTCCGATCATACAAATAATTTTTAAAAAGATTTAGTGCTTGCCCTCTTATGCCAACGTCAGATAATGTGTTCAATAATATATCATGCGAAACAATGTCGAAGGCCTTGCCAAATCCATAAAAACCGCTATACTTTTTTTATTTTCATTGAGCTGCTTTATAATTTCATTTGTGAGAGTAAAAGTTGCGTCTTCCGTATTTTTTCCGGTTAAGAAACCAAATTGATGTTTGTAAAGAGAACCGTTACTTCCAAGAAGGACATTAATCTATTTTTACACATTTTTCCCATATTTTCGCGATATTGCTGATTAAAGAAATCGGTCGATAGTTAGTGGTCTCGGTTCGATCCCCGTTTTTAAATACTGGGACAATTAAAGGAGTTTTCCAATCATTAGGTATTTCAGCAGTTGAAAAAGTTAAGTTAAAAAGCGAGTAAAAGGTATTCGTGGATTTATTTTAAAGTTTCAGTAGATATTTGATCTTCACCAGGCGCTGAATTGTTTTTTAAAGAGTTACTTACGTTAATTAGCTCTGGTCGTTGCCTATTCTCAGCCAACGCTCTGATTCTTTAACAGGGGCAAAGAAAAAAATTTTAGAGGATGTCTTTCTTAATATATGGCTAGGTTTAGGCGTAGTAGGGATTCCATTAGCCATAGATTTACCGACATCTGCAAAAAAGTTGTTAAACAGCTCTGCTTTTTGTAGGTCATCATGGATTTCTATGTCGTCGTTGTTTTTTATTACCTTATTGTAATTTCTTAAGGGGATTTGGTTGGTAGCTTCATTTTATTTGTTGCCAAATCCTCCTATAACCATTTTTACATTCTCGAATTTTTTTTGAGTAATAATATTTTTTTTGTTTTTCGAATCAATTTGGTTAATTTATTGCTATAACTTCTATACCGCTCGTTTGATTCAGCAGAGAAATTTCGAGTAAGTGTTTTCTTCAATGCATCACGATTTCTAATTGATTTAATTAAGCCAGCGGTAATCCACGGTTTTTATATTACAGTTTTTATAATTAATTTTTGTTGCATTTTGCATGTGAGCGTTCAATATCCCAATAAATTTTGTGTAAGAAGTCTGCACATCATTCTTAATTGAAGTGCAGTCCTCCTAAGTTTCAATAGACAAACTTTCACCTAGGGTTTTATAGTCAGTTATTTTGTTTTAGTATCGGCACATTTTTCAGTTTTAATTTTTCAAGAAACACCTCTAAAATAATGGTCGGTTAAATCCGTGTGTGCAATGAAAGAGTCAATATTCCTCAAATCAGCATTTTTACTGTTGATAAAAATATGATCAATATGGGTGCTACTCGTTTGTGTTACTCGGGTAGGTTCATTCAAACAATTGAACAATCCACTTCCATTCAAAACATTCAAATATTCGTTCACACACGCATCCGTACGTAGAAGTAAGTTTACGTTTATATCTCCCATAAAAAGTTGTATTTGTGCGTTTTTTAATTTATCGATATATTCATGCAGTTATACCCACGGTAACGTTATTTATTTGTAAATTTATTTGTATCAAGTTTGTTTCGGACATACGTATTATCTCAGTAGAAGACGATATAAAATCTTGTATGTACACTACTAGACCATCATTCTTATTAATTGCTGAGTTATTGTAGATTAGTTTATAACCATTGATATGGAATAATTGAACATCATCAATTAAAATTACTTCAGATAAGATCAATACATCAACATTCTTCAACTTAATTCTCACCAGATATATTAGAAGGTCATGAAAATTTTTCCTCAAACTTCGGATGTTGTTAATGTGAAACACATTCATCTTGTTGTTAGTGCCTTCAACCAAACTCAAAACTCGCTCAACCCCATCCAATACCGAAACATGGTAATCCGCGGCCCCATCCAACCCCTCCAAAAATTCCAACATTAGACCTAAGTACTACAAACCACAATACTAAAGCTATTCAAAATATTATCGAACAAATATTATAAGACATATATGAAAACTTAATAATGATAATGCTATCTGACAAAACAAGAATAATGAAGAGAAAATGTAATTTTTATTGTAATTCTAATTCATACCTCTCTTTTAATTAGCTAACAATGCATAACAATGCATTTAAATGTCTTACTTTAATGGATTTTCCATATTCTTTTTTAATATACACAGTTCCCTCCCATGTGTAAACCAGTTTCCTATCCATTTTCGCCAATACTGAATGGTATAGCGACAATCTCGTTTTAGTCAAGTCTTCCATCAAGGAGATCTTTGTCCCTTTCAAGTTTCTGCGATGTTTGAGTAATTTGTCTTTTTGGTAAAATGAGACAAATTTAATAATTATCGGCCGAGGTTTTTCTTTATTTTCACCTACACGATAGCATTTTATAATGTCATCTTTCCTCATCTGGAGCTTCATTTTGACATTTATAATCTCAGATATAGTGTTTCTAAGTTTTCATTTGGATGTTCTTCGACTCCACATATACATACGTTGTTAAGCTTTTTGTTTTGACGGATTTATAACTTTTTGCATGGAATCCATACGCTCTTTAGCTGCTTGGACATTTTAGACATGAGTTCCTTGTCGGAGAACAATTCCTTTATTGTTTCTTTAATCAAAGATTTGGAATCAGTTACTCCTTTTGGTGGCATTTTTGGTAGATAGGTAACTTTGGTGCACTGTCTTATAAATATTCACCCAACTTTCAATCAACAATCCGCGCTTTATACGTTAAAATTTCACAGTTAATACTGGAGCTATACGAACACGCGTGTTTAGTGTACGGCCGCCATACTACAAGAGATGGGCTGAATATTTACCATCTCTTTACGAAGCTAATTCGGAAAAAATTTTGTAATGAGGAAAAGCAATAAAGCCGAGTTTTACAACGCTGTTTTAAAGGAAATAACTGATATATGTCAACTGAACTGACGTGTTTCCCATCAAAGTTCAACGATTTCAAAATTATAATTGCACCTTTAATGATTTGTTTTTAATGTATTTCAATCTGATTTTAAATTTAAAACCTACAAAGTCACATTGTATTGTGTGTGTTGGAGATCGTTTCGATTTTGAAAACAGCATAAAAGTTTCAGAAAGAAATAGAAGAGCAAGGAGCAATACACCTATAAATTATGAAGTTCAAGAGGAGTTTAAGATTCCGGATTGGAGAAAAATTATTGCAAATTTTAAGATTAAGAAGAAGCTGCTGGCATATTTTGTCAAGAAATTCATAAATAATCATCACACATGACCAGAAGGCATAAATGTATTAGTTATTAGCTGGCATGCCAGAAGAAAACAGCAAAACCATTATGTGCTCTAAATTTGATACTAATGTGGCCAAGGATTTAGAATTTACAGAACATGAGGAAGCTGATACTATAATATTTTAGTGTATCAGAAAAACACTCGGTATTTCATAAGTTAGATCGTGACGGCAACCCGAATATTTCAAGGTCTAGACGAAGGTTATTTACATTACCTACTACATGTAATATTATTGTTTAACTGCAATGAACGAGATTCTCGACGCAAGTGACAAGGTCAAGACAACCTTGCTGAATTGGTATTGTTATTGTAACATTATATTTATAGTACGAACCTACACCAACCCAGGAGAGAGAAGAATGAGTGACGCATTGATATGCGTACGTAGATAATAAGGGTATACATTATGTCGCGTTACTATCTTGTATATTCCTTGCTATAATTAATACAAAACTCTATAGTTACCTGGAGTTTTATTCAATAAATAAAAGGTGTTCTACAATATTTTCTATTATTGACCATTTTAAAACAGGTATAATCGATTTTTAGTCTATGCTACTGTTCGGTGATAAACTCAACCACATGATAACACCACGCTACCTCCTACAAAGGATATGTTCTGAGCGGGTGGCAGTTTTGTTATTGTCAATAATTAAGACATTTTTTGATATATAGACAGATTGTATTATTTTTAGAAATTATAACTTTTTACGTTAATAGTGTTTCGAATTAGTGCGAAACAAGTTTATTATTCAAGGAGAATCTTTATACAGTCCATTGAAGCCAACATTATGGTGCAATCGAGCCAAATAAGCTATAAATTGGTAATTATCAGTTGCATTTTTGGATCGCTCGTCGGCGTCCATTTCGAAGTCTGTGTGAGTCAGCAGGAGTCAGCTACGATCGAAGGCCACGCTGTATCAGTTCCAGTCGGGCGTACAGTTGGGTTTACCGGTGAAAGGAGCAAGAACTTCAGCAATTTTCCATTGGGCAAATCATATGAGCTGGGGGTCGCGTAAGGGCGTAAGTCCGTTCCTTATCATTATTAACAGTCAAATTATTTGTTTTATGACAGTGTGATTTCTGTAAGTTTGTCTAGTGCAATTTTTGTATGCTTCTTTTCTCGTTTTATTAATTGTTTTTTTTTAAAATGTCCGAGCTAAATAAACTAAAATTAAAACGAGGCAGTATCAAAGGTCAGCTTACAAGAATCAAAAATTATTATGATTTGGTTGATAAAAATAACCTCACAAATTTGGAGTTCGGTCAACTAAGAATAAGGCTAGATAAGGCTGAACCTCTTTTATCACAGTGTGAAGATGTTCAGTCTGAGATTGATATTTTAATAAGTGAAGCCCAGAATATGGGAGAAAATCTATTAGAGCTTGAAAATAAGGAGCGTGATGAATTTGAATCACAATATTTCGATTTGATTAGTCAGTTAAGGTTACTTCTGAATACGGATGATTCTGATAGCTCAGGCACAAGCTCTAAAGATACCTCGAAAGTTTCTAAACAATCAGCTAGTCGTGCTCAGGGGGGGGGGGGGCTTGCCTCTACTCAGCACCCTATTAGACAAGCTATAAAGTTACCTGATTTAAAATTACCAACTTTTAATGGGTCATTTGAAAAATGGCTTGAATTTCGAGACGCCTTTCAAGCTATTGTTCATAACAATTCGAGTTTGAGTGGAGTTGAAACGTTTTACTATTTGAAGTCATATTCAAAAGGTGAACCTCTTCATGCTATTGCCAATATACAGGTCACGAATGACAATTATGCAATAGCCTGGGAGCTGCTTTCTGATCGCTATAAGACTTATTGTTCATAATTATGTAAATGCCTTATTTGAGTGCCCCAGTGTATTAAAGGAATCGCCTGCTGATCATACAAAATTGTATGATTTATTTAATAAAAATCTAAGGTCACTGCAAAGTATTGGTCAAGTCAGATACTCTGATTGTATATTTGTTGACAAGTAAGTTTGATTTGGTTACTCGTAGAGAATGGGAATCTTACCCTATAAAGGTAGGGGAGTTACCTAAACTAAATGACGTGAATGCTTTTTTAAAATCTAAATGTGAGTTATTAGAGAAGTTAGAAACGACAAAAAGGGACTCAAAACCTGAAGGTAAAGGTAAGCCAATAAGGGGGTTTTCACGCGTTGCCTACTAAAAAAGGGTTTGCTTGCTACTATTGCAAAAGAAAACATGGTATTTATAAGTGATTCGCGTTTAAAAATTTGACCGTGAAAGCTAGAATCGCGGCGGTAAATAAATGTACAAACTGTTTCAATCGTGATCATTGAAAAAATTGTCCAAATATGTCATCTTGTCGCATTTGTGCAGGAAAACATAATTATCTTCTACATTTAGACGACAATGTGGTCGAGAGTAATCATACTAAGCCTTCACCAGATGTAGCCGAACGTGAGTCAAGTTTGTGCCACAAACAACCTCAACTGCGGGTCATGCTCTGAGCGATTCAGCTACGTTGTCGGTTTTAGCCACTGCAAATATCAAAGTCATTGATGATCGCGGAACGGTCCACGTTGTTAGAGCGCTACTGGATCCTGGGTTGCAGAGTAACATTATTTCGGAAGGCTTGATAAATAAGCTTGGTTTACAAACGTTTTCTGTTAATTTTCAAATAATGGGCGTCGGTGAAGCTATATCGACCACTGCGAATTCAAGACTGAATGTGAAAATAATGTCAAATATTAACGATTACAGTGAAGTTATTTCATGTTTAGTCATAACAAAAATAACTCAGTGTGTTTCGACAGTGTCATTTGATGTTTCTCATTGGAATATTCCTCAAAACTTACGTCTCGCTGATGAGTCTTTTAATATTCGAGGTGATATCGATATTTTATTAGGCGTTGATGTATTTTATTGAATATTACTTATGAAAAAAATTCCAGGAATGCCTACCCTACAAAAAACGAGATTGAGTTGAATTCTCGGGGGGGGGTATTTTGATTCGTCCTCTAATGTCTCAAATAATACTGTGGTAACATGTCCTTCATTAGATCAGACGATTGATAACAAACTTACACGTTTTTGGGAATTGGAGGAATGTTATAGTGAACAACCTGTTTTTTCAAAGTCTGAACAATTTTGCGAGGAGCATTTTGTACAAAATTACTCTCGAGACTCTTGTGGACGATTTGTGGTAAAATTCCCTTTTAAGGATAATCTCGTTAATTTAGGTCTGTCTAAGGATATGGCACTTAAACGGTTAACACTTCTTGAAAGACGTTTAAATAAAAATGAAGCCTTAAAAAAAGAATATGTTGAATTTCTTGAGGAATACAAAGATATGAGTCACATGACAAAGGTTGAGGGTTTCTCTGTTGATCTTACTGATAGTAAACCATGTTACTACTTGCCACATCATCCTGTGATTAAGGAATCTAGTCTAACGACAAATGTACGAGTCGTTTTTGATGCGTCGGCTAAGAGTGACACTGGTTTGTCCTTGAATGACGTACAGCATGTTGGACCTACTATTCAAAGGAACCTTCTCTCTATACTTTTGCGTTTCAGGATCTACCCATACGTCCTCAATGCAGACGTATCCAAGATGTACAGACAGGTCCTTATAGACCCTAGCGAACGTTGCTTTCAAAAAATGTTATGGAAATCTCCGGATGATCCTCAAGCAGAGATTCAATGTTAAGAATTAAATACTGTAATATACGGTTGTGCGTCATCGCCGTTTTTGGCAGTAAGATCATTAAATCAACTAGCTTTGGATTTTCAGGCTAAATATCCTGAAGCTAGTGAAGCCATATTAAATTGTTTCTATTTAGATGACGTTTTGACAGGTGCCTTCTCTAGTTCTAAGTTGTTACAAATTCAAAGGGAAATATCGGCCATTTTAGCTAGTGGGGGCTTCCAGCTTAGAAAATGGTTGTCTAATAAATCCGAACTATTAAGTCAGTTTCAGGTTCACAATGATTTGTCATCAAGTATATTACATTTAGGAGACGATGGCCAAAATAAAACGCTGAGTGTTTTTTGGAATGCGTGTAGCGATACCATTCATTATTCAATAAAACATTTGAATTTTAATAACAAGGTTTCTCTGGCAAGAACACTTATCCTGGGATGAACCACTTCCTTCTTATCTCCACAATAAATGGTCAGAATTCTGCAAGGAACTCCAGGTCTTAAATCAAGTCAGCATCCCTCGACATGTTTTAAGAGATAATTGGGCATTTGTACACATCCATAGTTTTGCAGACGCTTCAGAAAGGGCCTATGGCGGATGTGTTTATATAGTCAGTTTAACAAGTTCTGGAGAATATATTTCTTCTAGCCTTCTTTTATCCAAATCTCGTGTAGTTCCTATAAAAAAGGTCAGTTTACCACGCCTAGAACTATGCGCAGCCGTGCTTACCTGTAAAATTGTTGAGAGGATAAATCAGTCTATAAAGATAAAACCAGGCAGGATTTTTTATTGGACAGATTCGACAATTACTCTTTGTCGGATTAAGGGATGCCCAAGTCGCTGGAAAACCTTTGTAGCAAACAGGGTGACTCAGGTTCAGAATATGTCAAAGTCTTGTTACTGGTTTCATGTTAAATCATATGAGAATCCAGCGGATTGTCTCTCTAGAGGCATCTCTCTACCGAATCGTTGCTCCATTTTAACTTATGGTGAAAGGGTCCCACAAGACTCTTTTCTAACTGTGATGTCGATAATCCAAGGGTAATTGAGGTGCCTCAAGACTTACCTGAACAAAGGGTAATAAGCCATTACGCATGCGTTATAGAAGTCCCTGAATTTGACTTTATCAAATATTCGTCTATAATAAAACTGCAAAGAGTTATGGCATTGTGTGAAATTTATTCAACGACTAAGGAATAAAAAAATGTCTGTTGGACCTTTGACCTCTGAAGAACTTAATGAGGCTCTCCACAAACTAGTTAAAATATCTCAAATTCAATATCATTTCCGAAAGATTACAATCTACTAAATAACAAACGATCATTGAGTAATCTGCTATGTTTAAAACCGTATTGTGATAAAATTGGTTTAATAAGAGTTGGTGGTAGACTTCAGAATGCAAATTTACCTGATGAGCAGAAACATCCTGCTTTATTACATAGTAAGCATTCTTTAACTATCCTAGTTATGAAACATTTACATGTAAAGCTTATGCATTGCGGGCCTCAGCAACTTTTATATGCAACTCGCGAAAGGTTTTGGCCTATGTCAGGGCGTAGAATAGCTAGGACCATAGTAAAGGGTTGCATTAATTGTTTTAAATCAGATCCAACTACCGTTAGTTATTCGATGGGTAATCTTCCCGACTACCGTGTCTCTAGTTATCAAGCAGTTTTTTCTCACACTGGTGTTGACTACGCGACTATTGACTATCTCTCTTAGAGATAGAAAAACCAGAAATTCTAAAATCTTAAAAGGGTATATATGTATTTTTATGTGTATGAATACTAAATGTGTTCATTTAGAGGTTGTTGGTGATTTGACCAGTCAAGCCTTTCTTGCGGTTCTTAAAAGGTTTGTTGCTAGAAGAGGCAAGCCCTTATATTTTTACTCTGATAATGGGAGTAATTTTGCGGGAGCTAACTTAATCATCCAGACATTTTTACGTTTCAACTTTGATAGGATAGCTTCAGAATTATCAGCCGAAGGAATTTCCTGGCATTTCATGCCACCTCGAGTTCCGAATTTTGGGGTTTGTGGGAAGCTGGCGTTAAAAGTATTAAATTTCACCTTAAACGTGTTGTCGGTGGCGCTAGCCTTACTTACGAAGATCTTAGCACGGTAATAACTCAAATAGAATCTCCGTTGTCATCGGACCCGCAAGATACGAGCCCCCTCTCTCCACCCAAACCCGCCTTCGCAAGTTCCAACATTTACAGCAGATGGTTCAGCAGTTCTGGAAAAGGTGGAATCAGGAGTACATCTCAGAATTACAGCTGCGAGTAAAATGAAGGATGGAGTTTCCAAATTTGCTAAAGGTTGGCAGTTTAGTCATTATTAAAGAGGACAATGTATCAGTCTGCAAATGGAAGGTTGGACGTGTGATTAAACTGCATACTGGCTCAGACAATATTACACGCGTTGTTACAGTCCAGTGTAGTGATCGTTCGATTTGCAAACGTGCGGTAACAAAAATTGTGCGTATTGCCCATAGAAGCAAGTTGCTAAACATTAAAATTCGACTTTATTGAGCTGGATATTGTTAGTTGAAATAATTAATATTTCAAAGTGGGCGGTATGTTCGGTGATAAACTCAACCACAGGATAACACCACGCTACTTCCTACGAAGGATATGTTATGAGCGGGTGGCAGTTTTGTTATTGTCAATAATTATAACTTTCTACGTTATTAGAGTTACGTTAGTGTGAAACAAGTTTATTATTCCACGAGAATCTTTATACAGTCCATTGAAGCCAACAGCTACAGATACAGACATTTTTGTATTATCAATGTACTACTCCTCTTATTATATTGACATAGAATGTCATATATATGTATCAAATATAATAAGAAGTTTGTACCATGCCATGTGATAATTCAATCAGATTATATGGTACCTATCAGAAGGATGCTAAAAACTTAGCTGGGATATAATTAGCAGTATATTGCCTAAGGGGATGCGATTCGGTGAGTTTCTTATTCCGAAAGAGCAAAAGAAAAGCTCTAAAAGTTGCAGTTTCTAGTGAAGCATGTTTAGACCTCATTCACTTTGGATCTTCAAGTTATAATGGGTACGAAATATAAGAAACTGGTAGAGCATTTTTAAAAATTTGTACGGCCGCCGGCCGTCCAAATCTTATGGGAAATTTGGACGAATTACAAGGCATACATTTCCAAATTGTAAAACTGACTTTAGGTGAGTAACACTAATTTCTATGTTTTTGTCTGTGTCATTTTATTTTTTAAAAGTACCTAATTCTGTTAAATTTGAAACCGCTTTATCACTGAAGTGCATTATTAACTATAATCGTTGGTATTTCATTTTATAGATCTGCCTCCAACAGAGAATGCATTTTCAATGCATGTGAAAAGAGCGTTCTTGCAATGCGCAATCTATAAAAGCGCTAGTAAAATTCAACCTGAAATTCCAAAACCTGCAGATTTTGGCTACTATATGGACAACAATGCTCTTGTACCAAAGATGACACTAAAAGAAGCAAAGCCGAGCTTTTTGGAAATTACAGCCAACTGCAGGTGCATTTTATTTACTTGCACAGATAAATGTAAATGTCTTAAAGCGAGTGTGCGCAACATTAGTTGTTTATGCCAAGGGAAATGTGAAGCTCAATAGTAGATGTAAACTATCATCATTACTTTTTACAAATGTGTTAACTATTTCTTAGCCATTTTTGCTTTACTATACGAGTCGAAGTTAAATGTAGCAATAAAACGAATATGTTAAAAACACTGGACATAAATAACAAAATGAAGTATATTTTAAATCGAATCTATTTAAATCACAAAAACCTAAATCGCCTTTATCAAAATTTAAACCTTATTTTTTATATTTTTCTCCTTTTTCAAAATTAAAATTTACTGAATAAACTTCGAAAGAAACCTTACGATTAATAAATAGATTATTATTAGTACAGTACAAATCTTGGCGCTCTCAAGCTACGCATGGCGTTACTGCCTGTGCAGTGCGTGACCGGCCGCGGTCGGCATATTATTAAATCCTTGGTTTTTCATATATTGTAGCACCATTATGTTAAAAACCAAACCACTTATCAAAAAAATCACCGAAATAAAACAGTTTCTTCGGCTCTTTGGCTACAAATTTGTCGCTTACTATATACATCTCTAAAAATAACATTTAAAAAAAATAAAGCTATTGTCACGTAATTTTTTTTTTGGCATTTGTGTCTCGTCAATCATGATAACAAATGTTTAAATTGGCTTTCTTAAAAATTTCAATTTAATCGGACATAGAGTAAGGGAGATATAGGGTGATAAGCTAAAATAATAAATTTTACATATAATTATATAACGCCAGCTTTCGGAAATTGCCGATTTTCACCAGTTTCGCAATTCCGGATTGTCTGGCGAACTCAAAAATCGGATCCGTCAGGTCGATTTACATAAAAATCGATTTTTTTTAGGTGATTGTTCGCGAGTGTTATAGAGGGTCCTTAAAATGCATCGTACAGATCCCTTGTTCTCAGACTACAGCTTAGTATAATAGTCCATTGTATTGGTTAATTGAGCGTAACTAGGGAGTTAACTTATTCGATATGGCAAAACTATTTTTAAAAATATTTATTCGATAAAAATTACAAAGTGCTTGATGCTACTACATGTCAAAGAATATTAATACATATGGTTCTAGAAATTACAATATATAAACTTGTACTGCTAACTCAGCAAACTACGCGTCAGTGGTTTCCATAAGAGAAGGCGATATAACTCCTCCACCCCTACAATCAACTACGCTATTTGGGGAAGTTGAATTGGCTGATGGTCTTGAACTTCGGATCTTCTTCCCGTTTGTACAACCAATTTTCGGCACCATTTTCGGTATGTCAGGTAGGCACAGCTAAGGACCATAATAAGAATGGTCCAGATGGAAGGATAGTCGAAAACTTCTTCAGTGATAATGACGGGCTTATTGGCGATTATTTGGGACTTCAGGTTCTGCAAGCTATCGAGTTTCAAGTCATCTAAATGTAGGCTCAAGTTTAGCGTCGGCAGTGGACTCGGAGCTCCAACTATTTATATCAGGAAAGAGGACTGGATAAACAGAAATGCTAGTTTGCTTCTGTTCTTCTGGTTCATTTATGATGACTCTATTCCTGATGAAAACTTGACATCCATTTGGAATTTCGGATATGTATGTTCCAAGCAGTCGCAATTTTTCTACTTGAGCATTACAATTGATTTTGGAAACTTCTTCTTTTGGTAAAGCGAATAACCACTGTTGAGAATCGACCACCTATTTATTATTGGTCCTTGGAAATGTGTTTTACGTTAAGATATGGATTACGTTAAGATATCTTCACGATAAGGTGTCACAGCTACAAGGATCACAGATCTCTCTGGAGAATGTCGAAGCTCTGGGAACCTGTCTAAAGAAGAACAATGATCTCCTTCCAATAATTTCTGAAATTTACGACATCTTGAGTAACCATGACTCCAAATGGAAAATTTTATACAAAACAATAGATGACATTCATAGCCTTCATACCAGATTATCTGATAATAGACAAGAAACTTTATTCCATTCGATCAAGGAAATGAAACAAGATATTTTCAATCTGTCATCTATTTTTATGGACAATCATGATGAGTCTGTTAAAGTTCAGATTCACGACTCAAAGAAGAGTTATTGAAGGAAATGGGCGATATGCGGAAAAGTGTAAATCAAATGGCACTGACGATAGAAAAGTTGGCTGCCAAGGTGAAACCAATTAATAGGAGTAACCCACCAATAATAAAAAAATCGATTTCGACTCAGACCGACCATACAGATAACAATGACACAGTGGTTATTGCTTCTCCTAAAGTCATTGCTCCCACACATCACATATCCCCCATAAAAGAAGACTGGCATTATGTGGTAGTGTCCAAGATCCAACCACCTTATACAGCAAACCAGCTTGCACACTATGTCAAAGAAAAACTTGGAACTACTGACTTTATCCGATGCTTTCCAATGCTGAAGAATAAGGACTGTTCTCACTCCGATTTCAAGGTTGGTGTACAGAAAAAAAGCCACCTAAAGCAGCTTAAGGACATAAGTATGTGGCCGCCGGGTACTGAAATAGTCACTGCCAATTCATCCTTAATACCCTTAAAGGTATCGCCGCCTGCGGCTAGTACTTTGTCCACTGGCTATCAACATTTTGTACCGGGCACTTTGTACGGCCGAAGCCTACCACCACGCTCTGATTCAACATCTGTACATATACTTGGAGGGGTGAGGTCTGTTGGGGTTGGCTCTGACAAGGAGGCTTTGGCTGCCATTAAGTCTCTTGCGCTGGAGAATTTGGAGGTTGTTGTGGAAAAAAGTGCGAAGAGGGATAGTGGGCTGGATCTGGACCATTGATTTGTATAGGAGTGGATAAGCAATAGCC
Organism: Pissodes strobi; assembly: GCA_016904865.1. Lineage (NCBI taxonomy): Eukaryota > Metazoa > Arthropoda > Insecta > Coleoptera > Curculionidae > Pissodes > Pissodes strobi. Next base: position 8,634 of record MU191049.1, on the reverse strand, counting down.
CCCTGTCGCACTATTCAAAAGTGGCAACCTATGGGCGAAAAAACAGGTTTCTGCGCATGACAAAATCGACGTAAAATGGAAAAACGTAAACAAAGAAGATACCGTTTTGTCATGCGCGCTAAAGCACTTGCCGTCTCAGCAGGCGTCGGTCAGGATCGAACTTGGCTTCTGTCTTTGACGTGTTTTCGTTTTGACGGCGCGGGGTTTTGAGTTAATAATTCGAATTTTTACTTTTTTTTACTTTCTTTGGACCTAGTATCTGTAGTTGCTGAATTAGTTTTAGTTTAGTGGTTCACGTTTGTGTGGTTTGTACGTAACCTATTTTGATTTTCGTTTACATTGAACAATACGCAGATAAACAATCGGCGATGCTACCAAAATAGAATCCTGAAAGTGTATGGTTGTGTTTTGTAGTAGTAGAGGCAAAATACCCGGGATTTCCTATTTCAAGTAGGTCTAATTATTATAAGTATTACTTATTTATACCTTATTGTTTGTTGCACTACGCTAACTGGGGCCTATTTTACAATCGGCAAGACTCCTCTACCGAATATTTGGTGAAATAATCACTTTCGAAGTCCGGGCCTGCCTATTTACCTTCACGGTGCAACAGCTAGCTCCTACTAATTTTCTAATGCGCAAGTCCAAATAGAAATATCTTTGTTTACATTTCGCGGTCGTAAATTTGCCATGTTTGGTCTATTTATTGCTTATCCACTCCTATACAAATCAATGATCTGGACCCGATGACTCCACCCATAGTGCGGCTGTCGCGAGATTCGGATGCGTCTAATGGACGTTATTTGCTGGCTAGGCTGAGAGACCCCTCCATATTAAAGGCTCTTCGGCTGTTCCTTGCCTATCTCCATGACCAACCCTCCAGTGTGTGTTTTGAAGGGCACACCAGCACCAGCATCAAATTAGCTCTAGCTTCGGAGGGACTTCCTGGTGACGTGAACTCCTTGCGTAAGTTATATTATCGCTTCCACGACGCCTACGTTATTGGTTCGGCTGAGGTTGATACGGATCTATCTGCCTTCAGGTCTTTCTTTTCATCGGAGAGACTTCAACACCTTCAGAAGGTTAGGGAAAGTCATGGCAATTATTTTGCTACT
>MU191048.1:10381-38508 GCA_016904865.1 Pissodes strobi | reverse complement strand
TCTCCCAATTTAGATCAGAAAACCCTTTACCAGCGACTGAGACTTATCACCGCAGACAGGAGCAACAAATAGTCAAGATCTGATGGAGAAACTTAAATGCAGCAAAAACCGCAGCCACGTTTACCAAGAAAGCCAATACGGCGGGCCCTGACATCATTATGGCCTCGATTATGGCAGAATCGACCATTCCTTCATCCTCGTCAATCGGACTACTGGGTGTCTTGGTCAAAGCAATATGTCCTGGCATGACTACGCTGCTAACATCGCAAAATCAGCCTCGCAGAAGCTTGGTGCGATATTTCGCACCAAAAAACTGTATACACCGCAGCAGCTGCTCTTGCACTTCAAAGCGCAAATAAGATCGTGCTTAGAATTTTGCTCACACATCTGAGGTGTTGCACCAAAGTACACCCTAAAGTTGCTGGATTCCATTCAGAAGAGAGCAGACCTAGCCCTGGACGACCTAAATAGGCTTCCTTCAAGGTCCTTAGAGGACAAGGAGATTGCCGTAGACACATTCCTGGACATAGAAGGGGCTTTCAATCACGCCTCAACAGACTCTATCATAAGAGCGTTGGAAAGGAGAGGGACTCCAACAGCACTGCGCAAATGGATAAAAACTAGTCTAAAGCACAGGATAATCTCAGCCACTCTGGGAGAAACAACCACAAAGGCAGCAGCGGTGGGAAGAGGATGCCCCCAGGGAAGAGTTCTATCTCCACTACTATGGGCCATATTAGTGGACGACTTATTACAAAAACTGTCTGCAGAAGGCTTTTACTGTCTAGGATATGCAGACGACCTAACGATTGTAGTACGAGGCAGATTTGCCGGTACTCTCTCAGAGAGAAGCCAAAAAGCTCTCAAAATAGTGGAGAACTGGTGTAAAGATGAACAGCTATCAGTTAATCAAAAAAAGACGATAATCATTCCATTTACCAGAAGGCGAGCCTTTCAGGACTAAAACCACTGGCGATAAATGGAGAAGAAATACCTTTTTCCAAGGAAGCAAAATATCTAGGAGTCATATTTGACCAGAGGCTTACCTGGAAACCACACATCCAAAAAGGAACTCTTAGAGCCACAGTTGCGCTAGGAAGATGCAGAAGGATGTGCGGAAAAGAAGAATTGGGGCCTCAATCCCAAAATGACACTGTGGCTATACACAGCAGTGGTAAGACCAATGATAGCGTATGGTTCAGTAGTATGGTGGACAAGAACCATGCAGGCGGAGGCAAAAAGGCAAATAAGTCGCGTTCAAAGGCTAGCATGCCTGTGCGTCACTGGAGCCATGAGCACAACGCCCACTGCGGCTCTAGAAGTCCTACTAAACCTACCACCAATGCAAACATACATACAGGGCGAAGCACGCTCCGTCACATACAGGCCATCACAAGGCCAAAAACCGATTATACATAATACCAAACAAGAGAAGCTAAACAAAGAAATCAAGGCAGATGATCCTGGGATTGCCCACGGATAGCACCATAGCCAAGTACAGCTTTGTCAAAAAGTACTCGACACATATTCCAAATAGGAATGATTGGAAAAATGGCCCCCCAATTAGGGCAAATGTGATCTGGTACAACGACGGCTCAAAAACACGGGAAGGAGTAGGAGCCGGAATATATGAACCAAGGACGAAAACAAGAATTTCGATTTCCATGGGCAAACTAGCGACAGTGTTCCAAGCGGAAATAACAGCAATAGAACAGTGTGCAAAGGAAATAAAAAGAAGATATATTTGCAACAAAACAACAATTGCGATCTTCTCCGACAGCCAAGCGGCAATAAAAGCTGTGCAATCCAACAAAATAACATCGAAATTGGTACTCGATTGCCACAATGCTCTGAATGGCATAGGAAGTCAACATAGAGTGACACTATCATGGGTACCTGGGTATGAAGGCTATCAAGGTAATGAAACTGCCGACGAAATAGCCAGAGCGCTATGCGGGATAGCCAAACCGATCGCTAAAACAGCCATAAAGAAATGGATAGCAGAATAATCCCGAAAATGGTGGAACAACACTTTGGGCCAAAGACAGGCCAAGGAATTTATAATAGGTCCATCGGCCAAACTATCAACAGACCTGCTAAGCTACGGCAGGAAGGCTGTCAGGATAATGGTGGGTCTGCTGACGGGCCACTGCCGGCTGAAAAAGCACCTAAGCGTCATAGGTTTGGCAGAAAATAGCGAAAGCAGGTTCTGCCAGGAGGAGGAGGAGACGGCATCTCACGTGCTATGCCACTGTGAAGGCTTATCGAGAGTGCGCTCCCAACTACTTGGCGTACCTAAACCAGAAGCTAATAGCTACACGACGGAGCCACTATCAAGGTTGTGGGGTCTAATCAGAAAGACAAAACTGGATGAAGCTCTATAATATGGAGAGAGTCACAATAGATCCGTCGGGTCGCGGTGACAAGTAGGCTCAAAGGCCAGCTCTCCCAATCTGTAATATGCACCAGATCATCTTTTAAATTACCATCTACGAAAAACATAGCTGGAAAATATCTTAATAGGGGTACCAACAGATTGAAGAAGTATGGACAAAAATAAATACTGCAAATTCAGTAGCTATGCAAAGTGACGGTATAATATTCGTCTTCGTCGTCACTATACCCACCCCTGTTTTATTAAAAACGATGGCAACTGGCATTAAACGCTGTTTTTTTTGGGTTCTGTAACCTGACTACAGGCATCATTCTTACTTGCAGTATATTTGTCCCACAAGCACCTTTTCTCCTTCATTTCTTTAAACAAATGATCATTTATCCACGGTTTTACAGATTTTTTTCCTTTTTTGCAGTGGTATGAATTGGTTGATGGTACCCAGAGTTACTTTAGAGAAAGCATCGTAGTGTCCACATAAATCTAAATTGCTCACAGGAGTAGGAAATTCTTGATTTGGTCACTTATTGCATTATAGTTTGCTTTCCAGAAGTTCCTTTTTTCCAATTTATATGTTTTTCCCAGTTTGATATTAATTTGAGCTGATGCCATAATAACTACATGATCACTCATACCCAACCGGATTTTTGATCATGTGATGTTAGTGTTAAGGTGCTCCAATCAATTTCCGGGTAATTAAAATCGCCAAATATAAAAGAGTATTTTCCTTAATATCATCAGCCACCTGCTTTATTAGTTTAATAAATTCCAAATTTTCATCACTGTTGTACTAATAATCTCCGGCTCCTAATATGAACATTCAGCCACACTATATTTATTGATGGTATAATATCATTAACAAGAGACTCATTAACACAGGCGGTTATCTTGGTGCCCTTAATTTCCTCCTTCACATAAATAAACACTCAACCCCCCTTCATATTATCTCTATATTGTGCAAAATGTGTATCGCCTGGTATCGAAATGATATCGTTGTATAAATCATTCATCCAAGTTTCACTTATTAAAATAAACGTGGGAGTTGTGTTGATGATAACTCTACGTTTCAGTTCATCCATCTTAGTATACATGGAGTTAGCATTGGTGTAAAGGAAAGTAATTTCCAGGAGAGTTGGATTTATTAGTTTTTTTGATTAGACTTAAAGGATATTATTTTAGGTACCTGATTAATATATTTTATTTTGATACTTGTTTCTCTTTTCGCTTTACGTTCTTCCAACTCCTCTATCAGCTTCTTAAGATGCTCTCTTCGTAAAATTGCTTGGTCTGCTTCTACATATATGTTAGAATCACTCTGTATTTTGGTCTTGTTTCTGATTATATAAAAAGCATCCTCTCTAGTTGGAAAGATTATTTTAAATGGTCTGATTTTTCCCTCTTGATATTTGCCTAGTCTGTAGTAAAGTTTTAGGTTGTTTATTACAATGTTTCCATTGCACTGGTGTAGCACTTCAGCCACCTTGGATTGTTCTTCTCTAATTCTTTCTTCTCTATCTTCTTTGATGGTTTCCGCAACGCCAAATACTAAAATATTATGGGATCTGGCTTGTCTTTCCTGCATTTCTGATAAAGTGGGTTCAACTGATAAATTTTGGTTTAATTGTTGATTCGGTTCATGGGCTCTTCTTAATGAATCAGCAAGTACTTTAAATTCATCTGTCAACATTACTTCTGCATGTATTTTTTCCTCAATCTTTTTAATTCGTTGGTTTTCAGATGTGACATCTGCATAACTTCTGTTTACCTGTTGTCTATGATAGTGATCTTTTTTTTCCATTTTTGAAAGTTATCTTTTAGAGAGTTTATTTCTGTTGAGATCTGGGGAATGTTATCGAGCTTCTGCTACACTATCTTCAGTTTCTTGTCAATTCTCCTACTTATTTTAGGTTATCAAGGCAAGTGATGCACAAAAACATTAGCATTCTTTTCATCATTGACAAGCACCTTATTTCAGAGGCCGACATTCCTGCACAATTTCTACACCAAATTTCTTTACATACATCACACGGATACCCGAACAATCCGTTTTTTTCTTCTTTAAATACACAATTTTATTTGCATTTACAGCACACGGGACACGGGCATGGTTGAATATAGGTTATGTTCTTAAAAGCAATGAATATTCACTGTTTACTGCGATATTTTCAGTTTCTGAACATTTCCAGGAAGTTCTGGTGATAAACTGAATAAACCATGACAAGTTTTACTTAAATATTCGTTAATTCACAAACTATTTCTGAGAGCGCGACTTTACTTTTGTTGTTGTTTACATAACCCTGCTGAAGCTATGGAAGACATAGACCTCTAAAATTTTAATCCTGGATAACAATATCTTTTGAGTCCGGCTAGAGAAAACTAAAAATATTTTACTACCAGTAGTAAAGTGGATAACTGTTTTGGAAAACGACAAACTAACCATGTTTAATGTATTTGTAGCAGTGGATTGAGGAAAGTCTAATTACAAATGTAGACAGGCTACCAATAAAGTTAAATGAAAGCCTTGAAAAAGAAAAAAAATCTAGTACATCTCACTGCGAACTTATCAGATCCAATTTTCTTAGTGCATTCCTTTCTGACACTCAGCATGTCGAAACAATAAGTTGCACTGACAATTTAATTTCTTATACAGAATAAAGACAAAATTTCGTTGTGACTAGCAAGTTAATTAGGGAAACATAAATTATGAGGTATGGAACTTGTTTGGAACATAGGTCGAATTGCTGACCCAATTAATTGCCTGGTGGAGAGAAATTTGCTCGAGAACTCATTTAAAAGATGTGGCAATTTCTATTTTGGCGCTACCAGCAAGTTGCGCAGCAACTCAAAGGATATTTCGCAGGTATGCCTTTTCACATAATAAGCGTAGAAACAAACTCACTAGAGTAAATTAGTTTTTCTTTTAACGAACAAAAAGTTAGTACCTCCAAATACTAATGCCCTGGCTCCAGGGTGTAAACAGCACCAGTGCTAGTTTAGTGACCCTAACGAAGCTGAAAAACCTAAAAGAAACTGGAAAACGGTCGACGTTTCGAGGAACAAATGTAAAAATGGAAACGGTTAGTAAATGCAAATAAAAGTAAAAAGCTCGTGCAATTTGTCAAGTTCCTGTTTACACCCTGGAGTCAGAACCGAAGGCTCTATTTTCCAAAGAATCGTACATTGAAGTTGAGAAAAAGGCAAAAATTTCTAAGATAAACATGAATCCTCCACAATAATATAGAACATATAGAGACTACCACATATCGCACTGCCGCACACGCACCACAATCAGAACCAGAACCCACTGCTTTGCTAAAGCCGAACAAGGCTAACCATAGTCGAAAATATGAATCTTCATCATTCAATGATGAAGGTGAAACATACTCTGTCCACAGTACTATCTTGTTGTGAAACTCATTTTTTTTATGTAGGTAATTTTAGAAGTAGGAGAAGATTAATTTGTTTTCATGGACTTTAACTTTGTTTGGGTCTAGAGGGCATTTCTTTTAAAAATTTCATGATTTTACTGATATAACAACTAAAACACAAACAAAAAGTATCTGTGTAAATTTGAATTTTAGATTTTTAAATAAAAATTTGATAATAAAATTAATTAGCATGCATTTATTTGAATCTTATTTGAAATATTTAATTTTTACCAAGGTGATAAAAATGAATGTCATGGGGATTTTGAGTACATTACAATCATCACATCAGGTGAAAGTACTCAGATTCAAACATGTTAGTAGCAAAAACGTTTAAACTCTCCTGCAACAAGCAATATTATGATTTTTATTTTACTATAAAATCGGTGGTAGATCTGTTGTCCTAACTCACATATTAAAAAAAAAAACAGAAATTCTCAGTAAAAATTTTTTGTTTTCTTTTTGTATGTCAATATTACCAATGTTACCGAATATTTACCCTAAATTACCAAATATCCTTACCAAACTATAAATTACCGGGAGCATGTCAGCACCACATTTTTTTTTTGAAAACCCGAAAATGGCGGGGTTAACTTTATGGACATTCGACCACTGTTTATTTTAAAGCAATAACTCGATGTGCTCTTGTCTCATTTTTAAAATTCCCTTCCTCTAAAATTATTAGGATATTAAAATTTCGATTTTGTAACAATTCAGACTTTGCTTGAACCCTTGTATATTTGATGTCTGATCAAGTTATACCGAAATTATTTATTAGCCTATTATAGTTATTTTTGTTACAAGTACCTAAAATGGAGCTTTTCAAGACGAATCATTGCTGTTTCCGGACGAGGCATTAGCCGAGTCCGGAATAGCAGATGAGTCCTGAAAAACTTCATTTAGGTACGTGTGACAAACACTATTTTTTGTCATACGCTCCCAAAATTTAATTTTCATTTATACGCGTTTTGCAATTCTTCAGAACGCCTACATTTGCAAATTTACCATAATTTTTGAAATCATGATGTACGACAAAGTTAGCTTAGAATTTGATATCGTAGCAACTATTTGACAATTTTGTCATGTCATTCGAAATTTGACATTTAGACATATTCAGGAATTTTGGAATAGTCCGTAAAAGTTGCCATGACGACTTTTAGGGACTAGGCCTAAAAAGAAGCATTTTACGGACTCAAATGGGTCCGTAAAATAGCTATTTTTGGGAGCGTATGACAAAATAGTTATTTGTTTTACTAGGCAGCAAAGTAGTAGATTGACTGCCGCGGCTGATAGTTCATAGGAATTCAGCTAAGGCAGTCAATCTACTTTGCTGTCGAGTTGAACATATAATTTTTTCTCCGATTGTTTATAATGATATATGTATATTGTATATTTGCAAATTATTACAATTCCCACAATCTTTTTATTTTTCCTGTAGTGATAAATTAAGACAAAATTTGATAGAAATCGCAATTGTTGGAACGGTTGGTTGCTATGGAAATGTATATGTCCATAATAATTATAGTTTGACAACTTATGTCAGACGTTTTATTCCCATGGAGACTAATCACTTTGCTGCCTAGGCAGCAAAGTACTTACTTTGCTGCCTGGACAGAAAAAGTAATACTTTGCTGATTGATATGGGTCTGCAAAATTAATATTTGCTGTCAATCGGAGAAAAAATAATTTTATGAAGAATTAATTTTATTTGAGATATTTTGTATAACTACATTGTAATGCACTTGAAAAAAATTCATAACAAATGAGCTCTGACCTTTTCCATCCATCAATATTATGTCTCAATGAATTTCATCAACCATAATTGATGTATAGATTTCATTTTATTATGTCTCAATGAATTCCATCAACCATAATCGTGTATACATTTAATCATGAAACATTCTGTAAACAGTTTATGATGAAAATTTTGCTGGATTCTCATATTATTTCTGCAGATGATACTGCAATATTATGCCTTACTATTGTTAAAATTAATCCATCAAAGACAAGAGTCAATCCTTGCACAATTAACCGAGAAATAAATAAAATAATTGCCAACAAGATACATAGAGCGTCTTTCAAAAAGCTCGCATCATATGGGAAACTTTTTTATCATTGATTTCACAGAAAATTGTATTCTTGATAAAAGTTGATGATTGAAAAAAAACTAAATTAAGGATAAGTTAATAGGGTACTTAAAAAATGCAAAAATAAACGTTAAAAAAACAAAAAATTTTGGAATATCGGAAAACCTTCTACAGAAAAATAAAACTCCTATAAGATAAAAATAAAAGTCAAATAGCATTTTTTCCAAAAGTGCATCGTTGCTGAAGAAAATAAAGACAAAATTAAGAGAAAGAGGGTTTTTCGACATTTTTTCAATAATTGTCATGAATTTTCTCCGCAACAATGCACTTTTGGGAAAAATGGCATTTGACTTTTATTTTTATCTTAATATTACCTTTATCTTTTCTGCAGAAGGTTTTCCGATATTCCAAAATTTTTGTTTTTGTAACCTTCATTTTTGTATTTTTTAATTACCCTGTATATCTTATCCTTAATTTGGCATCGTCAAAATTAGTGTTTTTCCAAGCATAAACTTTTATCAGGAAAATATTTTTCTATGAAATCAATAATAAAAAAGTTTCCAATAGGATGCGAACTTTTTGAAAGACACTGTATAATAATATTTGGAAGTGATCCAAATACCTAATTTTAGTTACACTAAAATGTATCCTCTTATCTGCCAAATTTTTGTAAATGTAATGTTAATAACCTACGAAGCTCCTGCCACCACATTTTTAGCCTGAAGTGAGGATTAAAAAAAAATAACAGTATAAATTACTCTCTATTGATTTCGTGCAGTGGATTTAAATTTAACATTTCATTAGAGGGGTAGAAATGTGACAAATAAAGCCAGTACACGACTATGTTTAGCTTGGTCAGCACCAAATGCATAGGAGCCATCGATACATTGACACAAATCAATGATAGGAGCTAACTTTTTTTATGATGGTTTCATATTTGTCTCAGTTCCATCAATCGTTCTAGCAGAGTACAATATATACTTATTTATACCGTGGTTCTAGTATGCATATTTCATCATGATACCCCTTGTACAATATACGAAAAAACAAAACTTGAATAATATTTACCGTAAAAAGTGCTGTATGTATATGCATTGATCAGAAGAATTATTGTTGTCTAGATATAGTTAGGATCAGAAATTTGTAACATTTGTTAACAAAACCATCACTTAACCCAGATAAAATCATATAAGTAATCGTAAGCAGACCGTTTTGGGGATATATCACGGCACATTCCACCTTTGTACCGTGGGACATATTATGGCAAAAAAGTAGGTACTTGACTCAGTCTGACCAATATTACTTACTATTATAAAGCACATGACTTCTGATTAGTTCGTATATGCAAAATTAATTATGGTAGGTTAAGCGGTACGGTATAATACTTTTTCTACGACTGCCCTGAAAATAGACAAAAACGCACTAACAACTGCTCTTGAAAACTGGACATTTCAAACATCGTGTGAAAAGTATGTATACTTTGCACACGGCGTGTGCAAAGTATACTTTTCACATTCATACGCTTATTCGGGTATTTAGATTAAAGGGCTTCGTCTCCGTTTTAGAGCTTCGCCCTCAAAGGTCTCATTACCAGATCTCTAAAAAAGGGGGCCCAATTATAGGGCTTCACCCCCCGGGAGCCCCTTTTGCAAAACTGTAGAAAATGGAACTCTTATACCAGAGGCCCCCTTTTAAGACTTGGGGCCCCATTTTAGGGCTTCGCCCCCGGGGGCTCCATTGCTAAATCTGTAAAAAATGGGACTCCCGAACCATAGGCCTCATTCTAGGGTTCGCCCCCCTGGGGCCCCATTTTAGGGCTTCGCCATCGGAGCCTCTTTTTCAAAATATTTGGAAATTAGGAACCCCACTCCGGTGCCGGTGGCCCCATTTTAGGACTGTGCCCCTAGTTATAGTTTAGCGAGAATCTCTTACTCACGTAGCTTTTTTCATTAGGAATAAAATTTTCTGATAAATCAATAATAAAAATGTTTCCCATATAACATGTAATTTTCTACCACACTCCCAGTGGGGCACCCTGTATGTAGCAGTCGTAGAAAAAGTATAGTGCGCTACACGTCCTGAAAAGACTTTTTACACTCATGAGACTTTATGACACTCGCTTACGGCTCGTGTCACCAAACTGTCTCATTCGTGTGAAAAGTCTTATTTTCAGCACTTGTTGCACAATATACTATTTCCGTTTAATTCACTGCCTTCTGGCGATTATAAAATAGTTATTTATGATGTAAGTGTTAAAAGTAAATTTTTAAGGCACCACATTAGTGCCTTAAAAATATACTTTTAACACAAATATCATACAATATTTTTTCTAGTTTCTAATAGCATCGTATATTTATATTAAATTATCGAAGATCACATTTGTCAATAAAAACTAGCAACCATCAATTGGCTGATTTGTTTACAGAAAAATTGAAAATTTGAAAGTTCCTGTCAGTCTTATTAAAACGCTAGCGCTGGCTGTTGTGATTTGCCAAAAATGCAAGAAATACAAGAAATCGATCCGCTTAAAGTATATTGGGGTTTGGAACCTTCGGCAACATGCACTAAAACGGAGTTTTATCCACAATACCGAAACCGAATTATTGCACTCGACGCGCGTTTTGCTAACCATGTTAGCATCATCAGGAGATGATTAAAACTGACAGTTTTAATCAACTACTGATGAAGAAGAAAACATTAGTGCCTTAAAGTAACATTTTTAAGGCTAGTAAGACAGTGTTAAAAGTTCCATTTTTAACATGGGTGTAGAAAAACAATGTTAAATAGTTGACTATATAATAACACGTTTCTCCATGACACACAGATTAGCTAGCAAAAAGTGCAAGTACGGTACGTGTAAATATGAAGCCAAATCAATTTTGTGGTGACATATTTATATGAACAAATAGCCTAAATTACAAACAGTCCACATTGTCCGCATAGGGTCGTTTCAGCAGATGGGGTACCTAAGAATAATAATTACTCGAATAAATTAGTTTAACGATTGGTATTGTTTATTTTCATTATAACTGTTATAAGTATTTTAAAGTCATTTATGTGTGTTCCTGTAACTGATATGATTGTCTTGAAAATTTGATATTTTATTGTTGATTTTTGTTCATTTTGGTTATAAGTTCAGTAAAAATTTAGCCATGTTCGAAATATATATATATATTTTTTCAACCCATCTATATAAAGGGAAGGCTTTCAAACTAGTTCAGATATTTAACCATTTCTCAATACATCAAATATTCCAAATCTGCAAACATGCTACCTAAACTGAGACTGCTGCGAGAATTTCAAACGAAATCAAGTCATGGTGTGGACGAGTTTTTTCTTTTAATATGGTTAAAGGCAAAATATCCATACCTAGGATATTTAAAGTAGGAGTACCACAGGGCTCAGACCTTGGACCATCCCTGTACTCAATATTCACCCGCCATATACCATCATTCAACGACGCGCGAATTTCATTGTATGCTGACGATACAATTATACAGTTTGCACACACCGATACTATGAGGATAAGCACTGTGCTTGAGGAGGCAACAGATGAGCTTACAGAATGGATGACAAACTGAAAAATCAAGGTCAATGAACGCAAAACGCACGCCATACGCCTCCAAAAGACAATGGCTGCTGGACCGCACATACGGAAAAATATCGTCGACATACCTTGGAGTACGGAAGTTAAGTACCTTGTAGTGCACCTGGACCGTGGCCTGACATGGAAAAGGCACATCCAAGCGACAAGAGATAAGACCAAGAGAACAATGGCTATGCTAAATCCCATGATCGGAAGAAAGAACCCAATGCCACTAAGGCCAAAAGTCACCATGATAAAGACGGTATAGCCAGACCTCAACTGACGCATAGTTCCACAGCTTGGGGACACGCAGCGAAAACCAGCATAAAATTGCTTTCAAGAACCGAAAACAAGCTAGTCAGGATGGCAGCTGGCGCACCTTGGCTAGTCAGAAATGTGGACCCGCATGCAGACTTACACTGGCAATCACTTGAAGACTTCATAATCAATAAGGCACGTGCTCATAAGAGCAGAAAACCATGCCGACGAAGAACTGAGGCAAGCAGTTGTCTACGATACAGACACCCTGGAAGAGGACGCAGATGGTCCACATGCAGAAGACCTAGGTGTCTAATCGTATCACACAGACACGACCAGTGCAAACTAGCACAGAGCAGGAGCGAAGTAACATCCAAACCTGCTCCCAATATCCCGGCAAGAGCCAGCAGACAACGAACAACGCAAGACGGGATCTAATAATCACAGCGCAGCGAGGCAGGTTCAATAAGAAGACCAGAACTGCATAGGAGCTAATCCCGGATTCTCCCCTCCGGCCTGCAGAGTAGACCCTAGGGGTTAAAACACAGGCCGGAACATAGCCGAGCTTTTAATGGGTGTGCCACTGGTGCGTCCGACACTACCTCCCTAGGGGGTAGTGCGTAAAAAAAAAACATTTTCTCGGAACACAAAAAACGGTACTCAACCATGGACATAATAATAATAATTGTATAAAATACGTTTGTTATACTACAGATGCATATAAACGGTCAAGAGATTTAGAAATGTGTATGAGTAGTGGAGGTCATTTAATTTCATATATGAAAATTAAATGTCAACAATTTACTGTTACGTCAGATTGAAATATTCGTAGGGCCATTGTCATAAAATAATAATATACGATCTTAAAGCATTGCTGCAAGATTGCTACACTTAAAAATGTTATTGGATGACAAACTGAAAGATCAAGGTATAATCACAGCTTATTCAATAACCAGCTACTCATCTTGCGGCGGCATCCTTTGATTTGGGAAAGTCAAGTGAAAATTTTAGAAGAGGGCCATGAATTAATATTTTTCTAAACGTCTGGGCATCTGAATAATACTTTTGACTTTTCGTTTAATTTAAAATACGATGTTTTATCGTCTAAAATCCGTTTGAAAACGATTTTAAATGGCAAAATTGTATAAAAATCCGAAATTCCGGGTCTTTTTAAGGCAATTGCCGTAGCTTTTGGGACGAATTTGTCGTGGATTTTGAAGCGAATATTCATTTTAAATTCAGTTCGCTTCGTGTCATTACATTGCCTGAAAAATCACGAGACCGTGAAACTGATCTGCTCAGGGCACTGCCACGATGCGCAGTGCCCGACACTCCAACTTTCCGATTTCGATAGAGATGAGTAGCTGATTATTGAATAAGCTGTGGTATAATCATTTTACTAATGTCAGTGGAAACTTACATTTCAATGTTATTATCAATAATCGGTAATGTCCCTTAATTAATGTTACTGGGAGGGTGTATTGAGGTTTCCAATATTGGATCTGTAATAAACGAACCTGGTTCGCCGAAGGAAGATAATTTTAATTTCTCAAAATAGAAAAAGGATACAAAGCAAGATTAAGTTATCGCCAATATCATAAGGGTTGTACCAATAGCTTGAGGATCAACGAGTAAGCAACCTCATACCATTAGCAATACATATAAATTATTAGTAATCTTGGATCAGTAATATTTCGTATTAAACAAATCACAATGTATTTAATGCAAATTTATTACTAGACATGCTTCCTTACTACATAATAATCATAAGTTATTAAAAAACATAAACTATTATAAAGCAATTATTACAATCCATTACAAAAACATTCTCTTAGAAGCGCATTATAACATACCATTAATAATATTATCAAATGGAAGCATGACACATAGATCCAGCACCAATATACGAATGTATTTTGTATTATAGTTACCGTAGGATTGGCACTAATTAAATTATATATTGCTGCCGATATTAAACAGGATATTAAATATTTTCCATATAAGTAATAATGCCTCTTGGTCTCGACCAGCAAAACTACGTATTTTTTCCTAACCCAAATTACTTACATATACCTACTGTAACACTTCTTTACGAGTTATTCCACTTTCTACTTCGCTTTTAAGCCTACTGGGAAGTGGACTGCTCGTCAGCTATCTCTTAAATTTGTTTTGGTCGTGTACCTTGTGGCCTTGCGTTCATACAATATGTACTAAATGAAAAACTTTTGTATTCCATGCAATTTTTGCATGGAATACAAAAGTTTTTCATTTAGTACATTTCGTACATGCACACAGCCTTCACTCTTCATTCTTCATACAATATGTTTTTATGAACCTATTATCCTGCAATATTTACATGTGCTCGTGAGCAATGAACATCGGATAGCCATCCGCTAGCAGTATCGTATCGCCGTTTATCTGGTGCTAATAATCCCCTTGTGGAGGACGAATCTATAGTAAATATATTAAAAAGAAGTGGAGATAATATGCAGTTTCAAAGAAAGTGTATAAATTAACCTTTATTAAAGCGACGATCCCTATAACATCTAGTTTTAGATGCTTCAGAATTCCTCATAGCGTGCATTATCAAATGCCTTTGCGAAGTCTGTAACACATTGGTTTGTTTCTTCAATTTCAAATAAACTCATGGCATTATTTGCATCATTTCATTGTTACATGTAATTATTGATTGCATCATGTTAAAAATGAATACACATTACCTTGCTATGACCAGCCTTTGTTAAACTATTGACATGCACATTGCTGCAGCACAGAAAAGATATTAATTTCGAATTTCTAAAAAATTGCTATTTGTAACATTGATGAATGAGCAGGGGCAAAACTTTTTGCGTTTTGCATGATATTGTCACAGAACTTCAGTGCATTACCTGAATTATAGCACTTATCTATAACCTTTCTAAAACTCACTGTCAACCCTCATTGGGACGTTCCTAATGACCATTCTACCCACTGATTGGATGGAACATAACAAAAAGCAATATTAGCTTTCATAATACGATAAAGCAAATTAGCAGGAAGTTTGAAGATAGGAAAGACAAGCCGAAAAAGATAACAAGACGCTCAGACACATTATGTAATCAAGTAAAAAAGACAAACTACAAAAAGGAAAATTATACTCCTTGACACCTAGCCTCTTAATTATTATTTCTTTAAAGAGATTACCTGAAAGCTACTTCAAAATTACCATTAAAAGTGTGATTTAACCTGAATAATCTAGCAAGAGTTTAGTTGCTTCAAAAATATCATTTGCTACTTTTGAAATTATGATCCTACTGCGCCTCCGATAAAGTTCCGCATTGGTCGACATATTCTTTATTTTGACGAGTACATCTTCCTTTGTGGAAAACGTGATACTAAAATACTCACTGTACGCAAAATTTTCGGTCGGTAGGCGAGTTAACTTTTAGCCCGAGAATTGCATATGGCCCTTTCCATCACGCATTCGGGTCGGCATATCGAAATTCTAAAGAAACCTCCTAAAAACTCACAATTTAGAGGCATCCAACTTGTTTACTACATTGGCCTTTGAAGCCCATGTTTCGATGCTACACAAGAGACATGGGAGTTGTAGGAGGTAATGATGGGACTCCACAAAACGAAGGCATAAGAGATTGGGACTAGTAACAATGCTTATCATATTAAGAGCTGTAGATCTGGCCTGCTACGTATATTTCTGTGTCTGAATCCAGCCCTTCACTTCTTAACTACCAAGTTACCTGACCTGTGAAACAGGCTGTATGATTCAATAATAATGAACAAACTCATGAATAAATAACCGTCTGTATTTAAAACAGCCTTCAAATAAGGCTCGACCCCTTCTATGGACAAACGTTTAATTCATCATTATTTTCCTTTAAATTTTACATATTACAAAGACAGCCATCGATATATAAAAGAACATTACCATTCGGCCGAAGAGAATGGTTCAATGGTCAGCGTCAAACGTGAAGGTCAACATATTTCGAATTATTTTGTAGTTTTAGAATGTGTAAAATCAAGCTATTATTGGTTCACGGTTTTCAACTAATTATTGCACTATGTAGATAAATCCAAGTTGTTAGAGAATTTAAACTCTTGATGTAAGCATATAGATTTCACTTTTTCAGCCACATTTTGATCGGCACTTTTTCTGATTATTTATGATAAGGAAATTTCACCGTTTTGCCATAATAATTACTCAAGATGAATAATCATGTTTGTAATAATTACCGCCAAATTAATTAGACAAACAACTGAATATAGGTAGGTACTGAAATATTTAGTATATTTAGTATATTTTCTAAACAAAGAGTAAGTTCCACAATATATGACGAAGGGGTATGGTATTGATGAACAAATGGCCTTGGAAAGATTCGTTCGTTTGACAATAGTTACAAAAGGAAGGCATCAGATTAACACTGGATTTATAAACTAGAAAAGCAGTTGAAATGTTTAGTTCAAGATGAACTAATCAAGTCATCCACTTTAATTTACAAACTCAGCTGGTGAAAAGTTCGATAATTTCGATAATTTTATATTTGTAGTTCAGAAAGTTTGCTCCAACCAATGAAAAATCACTATATTAGCACGTGATCACTGTCAATGTCAAATACCATGGCTGATTTGACATTCGACGGCGCACATCGGCATTTTTTAACCAATCAAACATGACCTTTCCCTACTTTTTGTAGTTGAACTTTATGAGTTTATAAATGGACCTTAATAGAGCAATACATGGACAAGAAAAGGAAGTGTTTTTGATATTCATGTTGCGGGTCCTTAAGATATTTAACGCTGAATTATGCTTGAAAGTGATTTTGGGCCTTTGTATACTGTGAGCAAATGGGTGTCGACACCGGCAAAAAGTGTGCTAAACCAAATGAAAATTATTTTTATTTTTAATATTATCAAATTTATTTTACTGTGGAAAACTTCTGCAGGTTCTTAAACAAAGAGGAGCATAAACAAAACTAGTAAAATTGTGTGGTATACGCGGGAGGGGTGAAAACTAATTTAGTCAAGAATAAAGTACTTACCTTATTTTCCAACATAAAAAACAAAATATTGGGAAAAATTTTGACCCAAACTAACCCGAATACTAAATTTGGGCGATGTACACAAAAAAACTGTTTCTACTTTTTTTCGACACGCGCCCATATAACGAATCGACAGAAGCTACGCAGTGCATAATTTCAGTTTTTTATCAGCTCCTAGATAATTAAATGCATAATTTACTTAAATTGGTTTAAATTTGCGGAAACAAAGCGTTTAATAAAATATCAAAAATAATCTTTTTGTGGTGCATACCGTAGTTTATTGTATGAATAAGTAGTGTCAGGTTTACTCTCGGGTTTACTTCATACTTTAGCAATTTATTGCTATTCGTAGTTTTACAAAAAACTTAAACTATTATTTCATGAATAAGAAATGAGATCGGACCAAGGAAAAATTACGTTATACAAAGTCACAAAAACAACGAATATCTAAAAAATAACGTTAAAGAACACAATAATAATCTAACACTCAACATGCCTTCCGCTATTTTTCGAGATGATTTTAATGTTATTAGTCCCTTGTTACGTTTCGTAGGTGGTCAGGATTGATTTCTCTAAAGCATTGTTCGATGACTTCTTCTAGGTGATCTTGATTTTTCTTTCAATGGTCAATATTTAAAAACATGATTTTTCAGGTAACCTCAAAAATAGAAATCCTTCGGTGTGATGTCGGGCGGTCTTGCGGGCCAAGGGTTTCAGAAAACCGCCTAATCCATCGATTAGGGAAGTGGTCATTTAATCATCGTCTCTCTTGAAGAGTACTGTCAATGATGCACCATCTTGTTGAAAATAAAAATCTTGACGGATATTTAGTGGTAGATTGTGGATAAAATCACTTACAATGGTTTGCAAAAATCCAAGAACATTGAAGCATTTAGGTTTACACGAAAGAAAAATGGTCCTAAAATACGATTATCTATTTATCTCGCACCAAACATTAATCTTAAACGAACATTGATCCCTGTATTCAATCGCAAAGTGGGGCAATTTTGTGACGTTACTGTACCGCTACTAGAAAAAGTCGCTTCGTCTGTAATAATGTAAATAATAGTTTCTTCCTCTCTCCCACATCAGATATTGAAGTCAGGAATATAATTTTCTCTCTAAAATAGTATATTGTGTAACTAGGAGGAAAAGCAAAACTTTCCCGAGGCCAGCAACACAAGAGTCCAGGAATGTGCTTAACCTACGAGTTACACATATACTATTTTTTATCCGATGGGAATTAATTATAATACGTATTTATAAAAATAGAGCCAAATATTACTCTAAATAAAAACGGTGATTTAAATTCAAACTCAACATAATATCAAGTTTTGAATCGAGCGAGGTTGGAGTTTATTACGTAACTAGGGAAACCACAGCTAAATCTTGCTTTTGATAAACGTCCCGGCCTAGGACGGAAATGTTGAACGTACAGTTAGTTATTGCATGTTGCCAAGCAACGAATACAATATACTGGAATCATGACTTTTGCGATGAGAAAACACATCGGAAAGGTATAGTTTTTCGTCCGATCGGATAAAAACACTAATTCCGCTGGGCCAGATGAACTACCACTAAAGTAAACATAAAACTACTGGCTCCAGCAATAAGTAATCTTATTATAAACTGTAGGTTTCAAGAGGATCATTTCCCGGATCAGTTAAAGCTCTCAAAGGTCATCCCTATTTTAAAAAAATGACCATATTGCTAACTACCGGCCCATATCTTTGATAAACACCATAACAAAAATTATAGAGAAGGCAGTTTATAACAGGCTAATAAAAAGAACAAAATAATTTATTAAACTCCTCTCAACACGGTTTTAGAGCGGGCATGTCTACGGAGAGTGTAATAGTCGATATTCCTTATGACGTATACAGTAAGCGGAACGAAGGTAAGATGTGCGTTTTGATGGTATATGATTTGTCGAACGCTTTCGACATGGTGAAACATGACACTTTGTTGAAGAAGCTGGAATCTTTGGGGGTGAGGGGCATGGTGTTGCAATGGTTTAAGTAATACCTATCTGATAGGAAGCAATTTGTATGTGTCCGTGATAAGGGCACTAAATATACATCATCCGTCAAAAAGGTCAGTCATGGAGAACCACAGGGCTCAATTCTGGGACCACTGGTTTTCAACATATTTGTAAAGCACCTTGCGTACAATGTTTCTGGTAAAATTATACTGTTCACGGACGATACGACGTGCATTGTTAGCGATAAAGACCAGGAGAACTTAAGAGCCAAGATTAAGAATGCAATTTTGAAAAGTATTCAATGGTTTAATGCAAATAAATTAAGACTAAACTGTGAAAAAAACTAATTTTGTAGTATTCAGAAACAGAAATTCCATTTTTGATCCCAACATCACAATAGCAAACAGTAAACTAACTGACGTGACTGAAACCAAAATTCTCGGATTAACTATTGATAATGAGCTAAAGTATGAATCACATTTCTAAAACTAAATTCAATTTGTTACTCACTGCGTCACCGTCTAAAGATATTCTTCTCCTGCTTGTACTTGCGATAAAACTGCTCCGATGCCGGTGTTGCTTGCGTCTATGTCCAATACAAATTTACCCTTTTGTTCCGGATATCCCATTATTGGACTAGAACATAGAGCCGCTTGTAATTTCCTGAACGCAGACTCACAGCTATGATCCCAGTTATAATTTGCTCGTTCTTCAGTGAGCTTATGTAGAGGTGCAGCTATATTTGCAAATCCTTCAACAAATCTTCTATAATAAGTACATAGTCCAAGGAAGCTCCGCAGTTCATGTTTGTCGCGGGGAGGAGGCCAGTCCTTGCTGTAATCTTCCGTTGGTCGATTTGGATTTCCTCTGATGACACAACATGCCGGAGAAATTCAACGTTTTGTTGGAAAATAAAACATTTCTTTGAATTCAGTAAGAGCTGAGCATTCTTGATTCTAGTAAAAACTTCATGCAGGTTTTGTAGGTGCTCTTCGAAAGTTTTTCCCATTACCATTATTATATCATCAAGATACACCAGTCATGTCTTCCAAGTGAAGCCTAATAGAACAACTTCCATAAGACGCTCAAAAGTAGCGGGGGATTGCATAGTCCGAAGGACATAACTTTAAACTGATATATACCACTTCCAAAGGCAGTACTTTCCTTATCTCTTTCGTCAATGCCTACTTGCCAGTAGCCGCTCTTTAAATCGAGTGTTGAGAACCAATGAGAACTTGCTAGTGTCGTCAACGAACACGTCAATTGTCAATTCTAGGAAGTGGATAGCTGTCTTTCTTGGTGACGTCATGTCATTGAGCTTTCTATAGTCCACGCAGAATCTGGTAGTCCCATCCTTCTTGGTGACTAAGACAACAGGAGACGACCATGGGCTTGATGATTCTTCAATAATTCCATCATCAAGCATTTTGTTGACTAATGTGGTAACCTCTTGCTGCTTCGTCACTGGTAGCCTTCGAGGATGCTGCCGTATGTGGTGAGCACTTCCAGCGGCCATTTTATGTTTTATGATGTTCCTTCTTCTAGTATTGCATTTTTTTCTTTCAAAGGCTGTGTTCTGCTCTTTGATAAATTGTGTAGATCTCTTCAGTTCGTCGGAAGACAGATGATGTCACGACTTCTGGAAATGTTCTAGGACTTCCTTAGGTGATGTTGAGGGTGTTACTTCTGACTGCGTTTCGCAACTGGTTACCCATTGCACCGGCTCACATTATTGATTTTGACGGAATTGGATGAAATATATGCTATCCTTATCGGTATTTCGCCGCCGGTTTTGACTAGTACTTTACATACGAGGTGTTTGCAAGGCAAATCGTGGTGTTGGGTAAGTTCGATGTAGCCTCCAAAATCCTTCTCCAATTTCCCAAAAATTATCTGCTCGGTATTTCTGCGTATTCTGACAGTACATGCCGCCACTACTTTAGTCGGTGTGCCATCGTCTGTTTTGGTAAAATTCAAGAAAAAAATTTACGGAATTGGTTTTCTTGATTTTGGGTATGTCATGGGTTAGTTTTGGTTAGCAAACAGTTTTTTCTTGAATTTAAGTATGTCTTGGGTTACGTTTGGGTTAGCCCCTGGTTAGTTTCCTTTTCTTGAGCCCCCGTAGCGAGCGGTAGCGAGCGGAGGGCCATACGAAAGGTGAAATATTACTTATTGTAATACGTGCCCCTACTTTTGCATGACGCTCGGAGCTCCCTGCGGTCTGATCGCTAAAGTCTTGTGTGCTTTATGCTTGAATCAATTTTAAATGTTCACATCTTCCTCGTATATCACGTAATGTTTACTGTTTTATCTGTGTTCCTTTTTGTTTAAGGACATGCAGAACTTTTCCGCAGTAAAATTAATTTGGTAATTTGAAAAATTCCCAATGATGTTTTGTACTATAAATCTGTTGGCAAATGCACCAACCTCAATTACAGTTTTTTTTATAGAGGAAATTTTTTTTTCCATTAGGAAGAGCATGTTTACGGCTGCGGGGGTGCTGTTTTTATAATTATATCCTTTTGGGTTTTTAACATTGGTGAAACATTCCCGGGTGTTAATTAGTTTGAGAAAGTATCACTTAACTGAAAAATTCATCACGATTGGAAGCAAACATGAAGTTTGCTATACTATTGAATTGACCAAGATAATTACCAAAACCAATTAAGACTTGCATGTCGCGCTATTATTAACAACCTCAATAATTGCACCCTGCCGGACATACACCAATAACTAATAAGTAACTAAAATACAATTTACACAATATTACGAGACGATTTCCGCAAAGGTGTATACAGTAATAAATCACATACAATTTCGGCTAGTATGGGAATGGCTATTTCCTATCCTTATTGATTATGTGATTTTTTGAAGACTAACGAATATATGACAGACTTTAGCCACTTCATATGACAATTGGATTTGAAAATGTCTGAATGCTGAGTATCAGACTTTACAACCTGTCTGGGCGTCATTATTACAAGCGTTGACGCGTTGACGGTGGTACGGTGTTGTCGAACACGTGCCCATGACTGCAGAAATGTAAAACCACATAGTTTTAATTTGACCAAATTTTACTAACATGGTTACATTTGTTAGGCAGTGTTACAAAAGCTAAGCTGAACACCTAGGTGTGACCAAAAATGTTTTTCCAATTTTGATTTTTTTTTAACTTATCATTTTGTCATTGGGTAGAATCACAACGACAGAAACTTTGATATTACATACTAAACCTGCCTTGGAAGAAAAACATAATTTTAAGCTATCTCTTCTGGGCATCAAGGAAGTCCGCTTTTGACCCTCATCAGATACTTAAAAACAAATTTTCAATTCATTTAACTTGACCAGAGTGGAAAATACAACGAATAACATGCTCGCCTCATTTTATTTATTTATTATTTTTTATGGCAGTGGTATGTACAGGGTGTCCCAAATTCGAGCCTCATCAGTGGGAACTCGGAAACTAGAAGACATACGAGGTCGGTTAAATGGAGGCAATGCGCAGTTTGAGGCTGATCAAAATGTCACCTAACAAGTTTAAAAATTCCGAATACTTCCGAAGATTTTTGGACAAAACCGAATATTCGCGATTTCATTTTTATTTTTTATGACCCTATTTGAATAGATATAACAAAATAAATTTCACATTTTCATTGCTACTTTTTCTGTTCTTCAAGATGGTGTTATCAGATTTTCAAGCTGACGTTTCGTCTTTGAGCTGCCATCATCAACTTTGTTTTTTTAAATACGGCCCTGGGTTTTTTATTAAGGATATTAAGAACTTCTAAGGTCCCAATGATGTAACGCACTTATTCGAAAAATTCATATTAGTGACATTTTCCATAAGAACCCATGTGTTAGAGAGAGACAGAAAATATATTTTTAAAAGGATTAAAAACAAAAACCGTTTTTTACACATTAACGTCTTGCATAAAGAAAGCTTAAAAACTAACATAAGAAGTGATTAATAAATAATATAATTAATAAAGTGTCAACCCTCAAACCAGGCTATATTTTTAGCAATTTAATCAAGTAAATAGTTGTGTGGGATTAGATTTGGAACAAATAATAAATTTCACATTCTCATTGTTGTATCGAACTTTTTCGAAAAAATCATTTAGTGATTCCTGGTAAGATCTTACCAAAAATCTGTTCTCTGCCTCTCTCTAACACATGGGTTCTTATGGAAAATGTCACTAATATTAATTTTTCGAATAAGTGCGATACATCATTGATTTTGGGACCTTAAAAGCTTTTAAAATCCGTATTTAAAAAAACAAAGTTGATGATGGCAGCTAAAAGACGAAACGTCAGTTTGAAAATCTGATAACACCATCTTGTAGAATAGAAAAAGTAGCAATGAGAATGTGACATTTATTTTGTTATATCTATTCAAATAGAGTCATAAAAAAATAAAAATGAAATCCCGAATATTCGGTTTTTTCCAAAAATCTTCGGAAGTGTTCGGAATTTTTAAACTAGTAAGGTGGCATTTTGATCAGCATCAAATCGCGCAACTTTGCCTGGATTTAACCGACCTCGTATCTCTTCTAGTTCCCGAGATCCCAATGATCAGGCTCGAATTTGGAACACCCTGTACACACTAAACGGGGATCCTAGTAAAGCGATGTTCCAAGTATTTCCAGTTGTACGACGAACGGGTGCGCTCTTGCCGTCTCTCGTGACTGTCTGACAGGCGTTGTCAAATCCTGGAAATATCTGCCGTGAAAATATCTGAAAAACAGGGAGATCTCGGTCACATGTCTGCGGTGTTCCAGGCTATCCAGATCCAGCGTCAACTTCGAGTCGCCGGCGTTCTCTTCTGAATGGCACCCCAGATATGTGAGCAATATTCTTCTAAGCACACTGTTATTTGTGCTTTGTAGAACAAGAGCAGCTGCTGCGGTGTATACAGCTTTTTGTTGAGAAATAGCGCACCAAGCTTCTACGAGGCTGGATTTGCAATGTTAGCAACGTGGTCATGCCAGGACATATTGCTGTTGATCGAGACACCCAGTAGTCCGATTGACGAGAATGAAGAAACGTGGCTGCTTGAGTTTTTGCTGCATTGAACTGGACCATATTTCTGTCGCCCAAGTTCGAAGTTTCTCCAGGTAATCTGCTCCCGTCTGCGGTGATGTTTCAGTTGCTGGTATAAAGGTTTTTCTGATCTAAATTCGCAGACGAGGGTAATGCCATCAGCAAAACTGTAAACAGGATTATTGGTTTCGGCCAGCAGGTCATTAATATAAATGAGGAACAGAGTTGATGAAAGTATTGCGCCCTGAGGCATGCCCGCATTGATAGTGAATGTGTCTGAGATGTGTCCATCCATATTTTGGAGTTTTTAATAGCAGATGGCTGCGTTTTTGCCCCCTTGCACTTCATATAGCAAAGTTCAAATACGGCTGGAGGCACTGTATACCATATGCCACTAAATCGAATTAATGAGTGAAAATGTATATAAAAGAGCAAAAATACAAAATATAGACACGATCTTGATATAAGACGAATACATCTTTATTGGAACAGCTCCAAAGGAAATAAATAAAAAGTATACAATAAACAATATAACAGTGGGAGGAGAAATACAATTTGAATCACGATATCTAACAATTTTGTCCAAACAAATGTTACGTCTATACTCGGCGCGCCGAACAGATTCACCAAACACGGAAAACACGGATACAATAATTCTTCTTATTTTATGATTCCATTGATTCCAAACATAGGAACTTTCATTAACACACTCTATTTTTATTTATTGTATTATGGATAAGAAAAATCGAAATGAAAAACAAAACATTGGGTCGATTCAATCATAAAATAAGACGAATTGTTTCCGCGATTGGTGAATCTGTTCGGCGCGTCGGGTATAACTGCAAAATAAGATGACGGAATAATAGTTATTTATGCAACAAGTGTGTAAAGTGACCCTTTTTTATGAATGGGAATACTGTCGATAATCCCATGAATAAAAAAAGGGTACTTTACTCATGAGTAGTATACAAATTTTTTTTTCCTATTTTGGTATCATAAAGAAGTCTTTTCGATACGCAAAGTAGTGTCGAAAAGAAGCTCTTTTCGACACTACTTTTGTTGACTGGTTGCTATGATATTAACAAAACTTTTCAATGTCAACGCTCACTAGCAAAAATTTCGACACCGCTTTCAATGGGATATCTACTAATAAAGACGTCAAAAATGACAAGATGGCCGGACAACTTTTGATTGCGACTAGAATAGATTAACATTTTTCATTACAAAAAACGTGCAAAATAGAAAAAATAGTATGAAATACACGTTTTAAAAGACATTTAGCGCACTCGCATGTTGGGAAACTCCGCGCAAGTGGATCGATTCCTAATTTCGTGCTCGTGGAAAAAATATGGTCTTTTAAAACTAGTAAAACATCAAAAAACATTACAATTTACTAATAATTTATTTTACGCACTGTACATTGAAAAGGCCTATTTTACGAATCTTAGAGAGTGCGTAAAGTGAGTATTTTACGCACGGTAGTAGAAAATTTTTTTAATGAAGTTTTCGAATACAGGAATAAACATCAAGCTGACTAAATAATAACACTTGCTTGGTCATCCGATCTTCAACAAAATGTTCTACATTTGCTAGAATATTTGGTGACCAGACTTCCGCAAAAGTTCTCAGTCTTCTAGCCTTCAATTTTTGGAATATTTAATTGCAGGAAATCGCTAACCAGAAACTTATAACACTTTTCGACATGGAAATCCGACGCGGGAAACTTTCTAAAAATACGTTATTTTTACACGATGATGCACTTACTTACACAAAAAAGTCGTGAAGTGAATACTTCTTTACCGATTCCATAAGAGAGAAAGAGAGGGATATAGGTACTTTATCTCTCTTGCGAGACGAAAATTTCTAAGCGTGTCGTGACGCGGCCTTGAAAAATCACTCTTATACAGCCAAAGAAGTATTCACTTCAAAAATCGTAAAATTGACGTAATAACTTGCAAACGGAAAATTTGATCGCGAAAAACAACATACCCACTTCAATCTATGTATGTCCACAGCACCATCCCCACATAAAATATGAATCAATAAAATATAGCCATGAAGACCAGGCCTGTGGAAGAATATATAGACAAGATGTTAACTTTTAAATATTAAATTTAAGAAGTTAAATATGTATTTAGAATTTTCAGTACAATTATAAAATCCAATTAAACAAGTCGTTATAGCTCCTACATGGGACAACCTGCAGTGTAGACACTGGCTAAAAAAACAGAAGTGCTCTGGTGGGTGCTGGAACACAGGCACGCGTCGGCATGCGATTTGCACACAACATAATAACTGATTCATCAGGCTAAAGAAGGTAAAAGCTTCATTGGACGGACAAGAACTAAGGACTTAAAGGAAGAATTTCATCTCATACTCGCCGTACTGCATTACAAATTTGTAAACGCTTAGCAAAAATACAATGTACACTTTAAGTTCGACAATATCTCAGCAGAAACTGCGGAAAATATACGTATTGAGAGACGGCATAAATTTAACATGTAACATACTAAAATTTCTGCAAGGGGTTACCGGCGATTTTTAAAAACTTGGCCCTCGTAATATCACCAACTTGACAAAAATCCTGGGAGTTCCTAGCAACTACTAGATGCAGTTTTCACAAATTAATTTTAAGGAAAAGATGACGAAGAACGGTCCTTTTTCAGTACATCACCCTGTGTATTCTGTGCAATCCATACCTAGGTAAATCCCGGACACTTTGATTTCGTTTATTAAAATTGTTATGAAATTTACATAATGTGTGACCCTATAAAAATATATTTAACCTGGTAGACTTTTTTCAGTCACCGTGTAAATTGAGACATGTTCTAAATTATATTCCGTCACAAATCAACAACAAAAAATTACCTTTGTCGCGTTTTCCTTCCTTACTTGGTTGCACCACAGTTTATTACATAAGGCCTTGAAACAGATTATATAACCGAAAGGCGTAGGACAACCAACACAACCCAAACTAACCGGAGGTGTAAGACAAACTTGTGAAGATTTGATTTTATTTTACTATACTTGATTTCAGATACCTATACATAAAAGCTTTGCTTACCTTAATTTGTAAGCATACTCCGATTCTATCGTAGCTCGATCCCTCACAAAATGTCCGTATTTTTCTAAAAAATCTATCCCCTTCAGTGTGTGTATTGATAAATTATCATATTGATCCTGAAACGAAAATAAATGTTTAAAAAATTAATAAATATCTCTTGTATAAATGCGTCTTAAACTATCAAAATTTACCATAAAGTTGTATAAATTGCAAATTCTCATTTTGAAGTGTTAAGAATTTTATTTATTTATGCATACATGCATTGTCTGATTATTGCTAAGTTTATTCTCATTTGGAATAGTCAATTTTCACCTGCAATTTTGGTACTTTAAGTGCTTAATTTGTTATTTACGTAACATAAAGGGGATTGTGGCATGTGATCTCCATGTGCCCTTTAAACGGCGCCCATGGAAATGGTATGCTAAAATCCACCTTTGACCTCACGCAGCCAAGTTCGCTCTTGGGTATATGCAAGAATGCACATTCTCAGAGGTCAATGATTTTGTTTGCCTGCTGTTCCTGAAAACCAGAAGCCTATAATTTGTTTACGCTCGCGCACCTGGTTTCAGCGAAACGACGTTTTCTGATTACATATTGGTGCATGTTTGTCATTTCATCATGTAGTCATATACGAAAAAACGGAAATGCATATGACATTTAGTCACAGAATAACCTCGAAATGAATATGACAACATTTGAAGTTTGACATTTGTTTCGCTGACTATCAAAATGTCACATTAGAATAGTGTTGCTTTCCCCAATCATAGACCCATGAGAAACTTTAGTAATCGCTCAATAACTGAACTCTCTTTAATTAATTTTCGTGACTAGAATCTTCTCGCTCTCAGTTGCGTACCCGTTAGCAAGTTATGGCACCAAACATTAAACATAATACACTTTGATTGTGATGTTATCGACTTAAAAACTACACACATAAAAAGAAGTATCATTTTAAAGAAATAAATGCTTTCAAAAATATTAATTTATTTAGAATCACTTAAGTAAGCAGGTAGTCTTAAATTGAAACAAAATAGTTATATATGCAACAAGTGTGTAAAGTGAATCTTTTTTTATGAATGGGAATATTGTCGCATGAGCCGTAGGCGAATGCGACAATCCCATGAATAAAAAAAGGGTACTTTACACATGAGTAGCATACAAAATTTTTTCTACTATCGAAAAATATATGAAAAAATTAAAATAATATTATATTACTTTACGCACTAGTGCGTAAAATAAATTATTTTATTTTACGCAC
>MU191048.1:0-10371 GCA_016904865.1 Pissodes strobi | reverse complement strand
AAACGTCAAAAAATATGTCAGCTTTACTTTACGCACTAGTGCGTAAATTAACTTACTTTACGCACTGCACATTAAAAAGGCCTATTTTATAATCTTAGAGAGTGCGTAAAGTGAGTATTTTACGCACGGTAGTAGAAAAAATACTTTTTCTACACACATGTTAAAAATGGAACTTTAACACTATCTACTAGCCTTAAAAATGTTACTTTAAGGCACTAGTGCCTTAAAATACCTACTTTAAAGAACTAGTGTCTAAAGTAAAATGTCACTTTTTTCAAAAAAAAAAAACGTCAAAAAACATTTATATTTTATTTATTTACACTTATATTAATAGTACAATTTGAACAGCTTGAAAAATGAATTCCTCTCTCAGTTCTGCTGTTCTTCGTGGTTGAGGAGGACTGAACAGAAACAACAGCATGTCCAGTTGATGTTGAAGCATCATCGGCTGTGGTCGTTTGTACTGTAAGCAATTTTCGAGCAATAGAATTTTTATTTTCCAAGGAATCCACGATGTACCCTTCTGCAACGGTTGAGGATTTCCATCCCCCATGCCGCTTAATTGTCGTAAAATTAGCTCCAGCATCGGCAGGTAAGCTCGCAGAGGAACGGCGAAAGAAATACCCCGTATAGAGTGTCCGACATCTGCTGACGAAGACCAGTATATTTCAACGATAGTGAAATTTCGTGGTACCTTGGTTTTGGTATCTCATATTTTAATAACTAATGAAGTCTCCATATCTTCCACGTTGTCAAGAGTCAACTGACAAAGCTCCTCCCTGCGACAGAGACCAAATACTCCTACAATCGTAGCTACTTTCATCAGAAGGTACTCATCGTTCGGTGCGCACTTCAGAAACTGTTAAATTTGGTCTCTAGTAAAAATTTTTGATTTTTTGCCTGGTAACCCTCTCCTTGATGCTTCAAGTAGGCAATCAGTTTAAAATGTTTGCTGATATCTACGTCGTTATTTACACGTAGCATAGCTTTGATCATTGAATAGTGGGACCAAAGAGAAGATGACACCTATACCTTTGCCTTTTCCTCAAAAATAGGCCAGGAATATGTTTTCGGAATACTTTCCAGGAACACCTTTGTTTTCACACCATTTTAAATTTATTATGAGCAATCTCATATTGAATTCTTGATTTTCGTGGCACTAAATGCAAGGTAGCTCTGTTGGCAGCTCCTTCTATGTCTTTAAGTGGATCGATTCCTTGTATTTCTTGCGTTTTTGGCAAATCACAACAGCCAGTGCTAGCGTTTTAATAAAACTGACAGGACCTTTCAAATTTTCTGGAAACAAATCAGCCAACAATCACGATATGCCTGGTTGATAGTTTTTATTGACAAATGTGAACTTCGATAATTTAAAATAAATATACGATGCTATTAGAAACTACCTGGATGTAAGAGATTCTAAACATTTAATTTTTAATTATTATTGTATGCTTTTTATAGCCGTGTGTAGAAAAATATTGTATGATAAAAACTATTAAGACACGATACCAATTGAAATATTTGAAATTTTAGTACTGACGTCTATGCTAATAGCGCTGTTATTAGTCTGTTGCTAAGACTACTTACTTAAAAAGACAAAGTCTGTCATTCATAATTTTCTAGAATATTTCCCTCATGTTTAAAAAATCCCATTAGAGGGGTGCAATTACCGGAAAATTACAGCGATAATTGCACTGTAGAAACCGAAAGAGCACAGCGATAATTGCATCGTACGTATCTATGGTAATTCCATTGTAAACCTACGATGTCAGCGACAATTTATATATAACGTCAAAGTCAAATGAATATATATTATTAAAAATGTCTCGTTTTGGATAAAAAAATCATATTTTTGCGTCCCTTTACTTTGTTTACAGTTACATGTACGTTTTTGTATTAAAAAAAAAAGAATAAAAATGTATTTTTTAAAACCATGGCCTTATTCGGGAAATATTCCCCCGAATTACACTCGTGCATCAAAATAACCAGATAATTTTGCATTCGAGCGTGTTGTCTTAGAAAAACTGCATTCGGTCATTTTCATATTTTGGAAAAAGAGCCCTCCACCTTCGGTGTCGGGCTCTTTCACCAAAATATGAAAATGAACTCATGCAGTTTTTAGACAACACGCTGTCATGCAAAATTATCGGTAATTTTGATGCACTTGTGCAATTACTTCCGAAAACTGCATCGTATACCACAGACTGTGACGTGCGTATTTATCAATGAAACTGTGGTACAGAAAGTGACTAGTGGGTAAACAAACATAGGCGTAGCATTTTAATTTTTCGTAATTATTTTCTTTCACCAAAATTCAAATCTAAATTGATTACGCAAATCTAAAAATGGGAATTTGTGTCGTTTATAGAGTTCGATTCTTAAATTAAATCTGGATATTGAAATGATGGGAAATTTGAGACCGAAAATTTCACGAATTTTTTAGCACACAATTTAAATTTGATTGTCTTGAGTAGGTAGGAATGCTATTTATGTATTGAAAAGTCTTTATTAATATTTTTGAGGGATATTAAATTATAAAAGATTAAAAGTCTATAAAGTTCCATCACCATACCTCCATTTTTTTTTTGTTCAGACTGGTTGGGTATCAAAACTGGTATGAAAAGAGGTATCGACAATGTCGAACACCAAAACTCTGGCACGCGCAGCCACAGAATTGACGTATGGAGTATGGAACGTATGGAAACCGATTTAAATGACTAAAATAAATTGGAACTAACTGAAAGTAACCGAAAGTTGTTTGAATGACTAACCAAAAGTAACAAAAACCCCAAAACGGGCTAAAACATATAGGAACAAATTAAATATATGGAAGTAAGTTAAAACTAACCCAAATAAACTGAATTTTGCCGACTAACCAAAAACATTAAAATTGGTCATAATTAAGGTATCGGAACCGGTTCAAATGATTAAAATAAGTTGGAACTAACTCAAAGTAACCGAAAGTTGATTGAATGACTATAACCAAAACTAACTAAAAGAAGCAAAACAGGCTAAAACCGATCAGAACACATTAAAAATGTTAAAGCAAATTAAAACTAACCCAAATTAACCGAATTTTGCCGATTAACCAAAAGTAACCAAAAACTTTAAAATTGCTTATAGCGTACCGGCACCGGATCAAATGGCTAAAATAGATTAAAACCAACTGATATGTATCGAATGTTGATTGAACGACTAACCCAAAACTAACCAAAAGCACCAAAAAGAGCTAAAACGTATCGAAATAGATTAAAAATATTAAAGTAACCCAAACTAACCCAAAATAACCGAATATTGGCGACTAGCTAAAATGAAACAAAGACATTCAAATTGGTTATAATAACGTACCGGAATCGGTTCTAAAATAAATTGGAACTAACTGAGACTAACCGAAAGTTGATTGAACCACTAACCAACACTAACTGAAAAAAGGGGCTAAAACGTATCAAAACAGACTAAAAATATTAAACTAAGTTGAAACTAACCCAAATTAACCGAATTTTGGCGACTAACTAAAATTAACCAAAAACTTTTAAACTCGCATTTAAATTGGTTATAATAACTTGTCGGAACCAGTCCAAATTACTAAACTAAATTGGAACTAACTGAACGTAATCGAAAGTTGTTTGAATGACTAACCAAAAGTGAATAAATGCACCAAACGGGCTAAAAGATATCAGAACAGATTAAAAATGTTAAAGTAAGTTAAAACTAACCCAAATTAACCTAATTTTGGCGACTAACCAAAACTAACCAAAAACATTAAAATTGCATATAAGGTACCGGAACCGGTTTAAATGACTAACCAAAAGCACCAAAATTGGCTAAAACCGAGGCTAAAACGTACCGGAATAGGTTACAAAAATTAAAATAAGTTAAAACCAACCAAAACGAACCGAATTTTGGGGACTAACCAAAAATCTTAAATTTGATTATAACGTATTGGAGTCGGTTCAAATGGCTAAAATAAATTTGAACTAACTGAAACTAACCGAAAGTTGTTTGAACGATTAACCGAAAATGTCTAAAAATAACCAAATGCACCAAAACGGGATAAAACGAATCGGAACAGGTTAAAAATATTGCAGTAATATTATAGCTAATTATATATTAATATATTTTCCTATCTACAAGTGGAGGGTAATTTTTTAGGCCTTCATATCTGCACGATTCTTTAATTAATTTTAAAAATGCATTTCTTTAATTAAAAATATTATAAATACACGTAAATTTAGCAAAATATATTCTTTTTTAAACTCTGCTTTTAAAAACTTTGAATTTGAATTAGAACACAAATCACATTTTTGCTTTTTTAGTTATCATTTTCAATGTTCCCCCGGTTGCATCTTTGCGAAGGACTGTGAATTTTTATTAACTAAAAATTAAAGATATTGCAATACAACATAATACTAAATCAAACCGTTCATTTAGGATAGTATATAGTAACATACTTTTATCGTAATAGATGTAAAATGTTTTTAGCATTCTAATGGCGTTCAAAATGTTCCAATAATTAAATGA
The DNA here is from genome assembly GCA_016904865.1 of Pissodes strobi. Taxonomy (NCBI): domain Eukaryota; kingdom Metazoa; phylum Arthropoda; class Insecta; order Coleoptera; family Curculionidae; genus Pissodes; species Pissodes strobi. The sequence continues at coordinate 5,850 of MU191048.1, read as the reverse complement.
AGTAGTACTGATTTCGCTATTGAAAAATCAAAATAATAATCACAGCAATAAAAAAAACTCAAAAGAACAAAACAGATCAAAGATGGAGATTAAGAAAATACTAGGCAAAATTATTTTGGAACATTTTTGACAAGTTTTTAAGTCCTGAAATTTCATTTTAAGTATACAACGCTTATTTAAACAATCTAGTTGAATAACTAATAAGTATACAAAAGTGTTTTAATTTCTAAATAAGACAGCTTTTGTAAGTAAACTTCTAACTCTTGGTTTCTGAGAAGATTCAAGCTTTTTAACTTTCATAATGTATCCTGATTTTAAAATAATTTGTTAACACTAATTTTATTAATTCGGTTCCATGGCAATTTAACGGGACATCTTCATATATATTGGTCCTCAAATCAGTCCAGTAAAAGTAGATGGCAAGGTTTTAAAAGTATTTATAAGCAAATATACCATTCAGTTTTCAGAAGTGTGTTTATAAAGGCCGATTCATAAACTTGACGTTCCGACTGCCGGTGCCGTTTGCGGTGACCGTTATAAATTAAAAACATTGAAATGCATAAGACCATTCATATTTGCCGTTATCTCTACCGGCCGCCGGTGGACCTGCCGGTGGTGTCGTTGAACATAAACCAATTTTATCTTTTTCCGGCCGACGGTCGTAGCAACGGTCGTAGAATGTTTTAAGGGCCAATCAAATGCGTTTTAATCTGTCACGTGATATTAAGGATCTGCGTCTTGGTCTCGTTTTGTCGCATTTTAATGGGTGCATACGAACAGAAAATAAGCCTTAATGCACCTAATAAATACTTCTGGCCATCATAGTTTTCCATTCTAATACAATTTAAGGTTATTAACAACAACAATTAGGCTAAATTTATAGGTTAAATTTGTTTATGTTTTTGACGGACGACGCACGACACAACGGCAAGTTTATCAAAGGTAATTTTTGTGGCTACGACCGGCAGTCGGTAAACGTCAATCCCGTCGGCAAACGGAATACTCACCGTCAAGTTTATGAATCCCTCTTAATTCGCGCACAAGCGCCTGGACTGAACTCGTCAGGCGGTAGGACTCGTGTAGACGAAAATATCAATTATGCTAGATTAGTTTCATTTTTGATTACCAGATATAATAAACTTGTAAAGTGTTATTAGAAGCTAATTGTCATCTACTTGTACTTGAACTAGAAACACATGCATTATTTTATTGCTTTGTATGGTCCTCGAGGGACGACAATGAAATGACATTTAATACTCACCGATGACACAAAAGTTTTGGAAAATTCCGACTTGTTTTCTTGCAAACTCTACAATGATGAACCATGATAAAGTATTAAACACTGATTTGCCTCAAAAAGTCTTACAAAGCACTAAAGAATACCACACGATAGTAATATATTTAAAACATGCCGTTTTACTACGACTAATACGCTATGTTGTTATTCGGGCGGAATCGGCCGAAAGTAGACGAGACGTGGCCGAAGTAGAGGCGGCAGTCACGCGGCATTGCCACTTTTATTTTATACAAATTCTTCGTATGCTTGATGACAATATTTAAAATTCTAAAGTAGGTAATTACGTATGTTTTTTTTTGTTAACTAACGTAGATTTAAATTAGGTATTTATAGATTAACAAATTTAACATGGTTCAATAAATTTAAAATAGTAAGTGCTATTTACAAACAAAATATACATACTTAAAAGTTAAATTCACTTATTAATAAGGAAATCTGGCAAACATGCTCTTCTACCACAGTGTGTGTTAGAATGCGATTTAATTTGTGGTACATACAAAAAGTAAATAAATGCATCTTTATTATTTTATTTTATCTAATGTCTGTTATTATTAGTAATTTCTCAGTCTCCTCTCATCATTTATTTTCATCATTCATGCAATGATACATTCGTCTTTTATTTGTGTAGTATTTTTCATTTTGTTCCTGGTTCCCGTTTATGGTTAAGTAGATTCACTTTGTATAAACTGAAATAAATAGATTTATATTGTTGTTATCAACAGTAACAGATTTATTTGACTTTTTACTCCTTGCATGTAGTGCAAGTGTTATGTCTGGATAATACTAATGACCGCCATAATAACACCCACGATAAGTTCTGGTGTCCTTTTTATGATTTTATAAAAATATTATCGAGCCCCGGAAATGCACTATATGCAATGATACTGTTATTGAGGTGTTCTTTTGAATTTATGTATATAAAGCATTTAACAACAATCAAATATATTTATATGACTTTGCATGAAATTAATCATAAACCATAAAATATTCGCGCCCTCAAATGGAGAATATGACCTAGTTGTAGTTTAATATATTTTATTTCCCACATTGCTCTCAATTTGCAATATCAAATATATTTGAAAAATAAAATAGGTACCTTTTAATGCAAAATGTGTATATAATACCTTTCATCATGGGTAAAAGAACATAATTATGTTTCAATTAATGCAGGACCAATGCCCGAACTGAATCACTTTTGAATTGAGTACGTAGTTTTTTAATGTGAAATTTATATATACACAATGGAAAAAAAATTAAGTTTGATAGAATGTTGTTTTTCTTTTTCTAAGTGTGTAAAAATTAAAAATTATATTTCTCTGTTTGAGATCTTATTTTCTGCGCCATGGGGTGGATTTGAAAATTTCTCGTTTTCAAGCACCCTCAGAATCTCGGTTAGAGTCCAGTTTCTTACTTGAGTAAGTGACCAAAGTTGTAAGTATTTTTTTATGTCTGAAAATTTTAGAATTTTATTAAATTGACAAATTTTAAGGAAGGAAAGAAAGACAAGTTTTAAAGTGGCGATATTATATCGTTGTAATTTTTGACCATCAGATCCATTTTTCGTATCAATTCATCATGAAACAATTTCGTCCCGTAAATGTACTTTATGTAAAATGAGGTTACCCTTTTAAAAGGTATGTTATAGCCTTGTGTCTATATTAGATAGTTAAAATTATTTATAATTTAACTAGGGTCCTTCCTCGGGGCTGAATCTCCATCCTCCGTCCGGTCTTTCCCTGGCCTAGAGTTTTTTTGTGGAAATGATGCTGATCGCATGGTGTGACGTACAGCATCGCAGGAAGCAGCAAAGAGCTTGAATTAAGGCCAACCAAGTAGCCGCGTGGATTGTATTACCACTTCTGTGTGAGCAGGTGTAAATGACAAACAAGTAGACCCTATAATTACCTACCTTATTTTTATCGAACTTACCGTTTAGTGACTTTTAATCGATAATTAACTTTTACTGTCTCTATTACTATTCCTTATCACTACTTGATTAATTGATAGACTTTCTTCACTATCATCTGATATTATCTCGGTTATCGAATATCTTGCTAATATTATTGAAATTTACTAAATGAAACACACGTTGTATTCCATGTATAAAACTTAATCCAAATTAGCGTAACAGAGCGCTTTCGGCCTGGGCCATCATCAGTGTTACTTGTCAGTGAAAAGAAGACATATCCACGAAGAGGAACAAACGACAACGGTCACATCAAATTGTCGTCTTTATTATATAGTCTAAGGTCGTGACATTATAGTAATTATCTGAGTATTGCGTATACTCACTTAAATGCTACACACTTCTTGTAATTTGCTGTAAGCTTAATGGCAGTGGACCATCTTATATAACTACTACTCTAGGTTTTTGTCCATATAAGGGTTACCGAACTGAGCTCACTTCGATTTCCCCCTGTTTCACTATATATTTTCTTCACAGGGTAAAACATTGTATTTACTTTTTTTTTAATTGTTTAGTGATATTATCACTGTTAAGGGATTCATTTGTAATTGTTTTATTTAGAGGATTATTCTTTGTTTAGGGCGTTCTGTGTTTGTCTGTTACTTAGTCAGAACCGAGGTCACAACTTTATAAATTCTGATTTTAATTAGGCAGTATTGATAATTTCAAATTTAAGATCAAGGGTTAATGATTTTATAAAACGGGTGAAACTTAGCTTAAGGAATCTTATAATTATTTTAAGTGCAATACTACAATCTCAATTCGGTTTGAGCCCTAATTAATGTTCCATGGTGCACGAAATGTCTCAGAGGAATACATTTAATATCTAAATAATAAATAGCTTAACTAGGATCTTTGATGTTTATGGCATGTTGAAGTCAAGGTGAAGTTCAATTTATAGAAGTTCCTTTAACTTTACTACCCAAATTTCAATGTTTAAAGATCATTGATAATATTAGAAAATTTAGTGGCGCCTTCGTCCAACTGTCAACAACCCTACGGCCCACATCTATAAATATTAACACCGCTGAGCGAACCAGGCATATGGACCGGTTGTTAAGCAATTAACTAATCGTGTTACAAACCATGGCGACATTTTTTAAATTTTAAAAGATGTTCCTGCAGCTCATTTACAAAATATATATTTCCAACAAACACATAATGCTCGCGCTGTAACAAGCTGGCTGGCTAGAGGAGCACTTCCCCAATCGCTGGATCAGGATAACTGGGCCTGTTAGGAGAGCCATCATTTTTTATGGGGTACGTTGAAAATAAAATTTATAAGGACAGTATGAATCCATTCGAGAACTTCGTGGCGCCCTAGAACATGCTTTTAGGGAATTGAGAGGTCGACCCATGATAATTCTCAAAGCTTTAGAGAGAATCCGGAAACTATGTCGGACGTGCATTACATATAACGGGCAACAATTTAAACGGTATTTTTAAATTTTAATATGTACTACAATTTTGTCATATGTTTTACGAATATTATGTTTTTTTCAATGCAAACATGGGCCTATTACTTATCAAAATCAAATATAATTAGCATTTAAAAAAAATTTGATTTTAATTTTATAAAATAATACTACTTTTGTTTCTGTTGCATATCCATGATTAACTTTATTGTTAAAAATAAAAGCAAGTCATATTAATATCTCTTAAATAATGAAGACGCTATTGAACTTTGTGGGAAATTCAAAAAGCTTGGGAAAATTATGACGCAAAAAAGATTTATTTTATTTTTTGTTGCCTAGACTCCGACACAGCCTACTAAAACAATAATTTTTAGAAATTCATGAAATACCAGGTCATTTGTCAAAACAAATATGTATAAACTATTAGTATTTTTGGAAAGTTTATGAATTTTCAAAATCACTAAAGCTAAGAAACTAAGAGGGCCATGACAAATGTAATTAAGTAGGTATGGCATTTTTCATTTTACCAAAAAGTAGGAAACTATTGCGCAAATCGCAAAAGATTGTTTGTATCATGTATCATATTATATGTTATATCTCATCCCATCTGTTTTCGAGCTTATTGACGATTGAAAATCGCACATTTAATATATTTTCTACACCCTTCGTACGAGTATATGAATTCGTACAAATCGATGCGAGGTTTCTATGGTAACGTTGGTACGTGACAGTTAAGTAAAGATGTTTCAATCGTTTAAAGAAACTTGGAAAAAGTTTATTTTCAATATTATGGGCTACAGTCAGTAAAAAAACCTTAATATGTTTAGGACATTTTTGATATTAAGCTAAAATAAATGGGTTAATCATAAGAATAGATGAATAAATGCATTAACAGATCTTCAAGGTAGCCTACATTTTGTTCGGTACAATGGCGATAACATGGTGTGTTTGATTAAACTATATTTCTTCCATAATTTTCTGCATTAAATCTTATAAATTGTTAATTGTGTTTTTATTATGCAATCGAGCAATCTCTGTCCATCAATGTAAGATCGGGGCTATTGGGACACCATCGAAATGAACCATTTTTCTAATCCAAGTATGATATTTTTATGTAAAAAATGAGACATAGGTGGCGTGTTCTGTGCATCTTGTTCCCAAATAGATCTGTT
>MU191047.1:23092-38509 GCA_016904865.1 Pissodes strobi | reverse complement strand
TTCTGGAAATCATATACAGGGTGGTAAAAGTATAAATTTAAAAAAAATACAACAATTTTTGAAATTGTTCGGTACAGGAATGTCTTACATCCTTCTTGATGCGAAAATCGAACTCAGCGCAACTCAAAACCCCCCAAAAGGTAATATTAGAAACAATAAATAACATCCCCCTACGAAATTCCCTATATCGTGCCGAAATCTGAAGAAAAAGCTAGATTTTCAGACAAAAATTACATTTTATCGAATAACTGCCTTATTTGAAATCGTATCGAAAAATTTGATAGAAACTTTTCGATAGATCTTGAGACGGCGCAGATAATGGCGCAAACCGATTTCAGATATCTCTTTTGGTTTTCGTAAAAAATGGTAAAATATAAAAAACACGTTTGGTCAATTTAAAAAAAAACGAAACGTCGTGCGATCAAACTGGATACAGCATATTATAGTACCCGACGAGACCCATCTTTTTCCCATTTAAAGTTTCCTTCTAACTATTACCGTTTTCGAATTATAGCCAATTTAATGAAAATCTCGCATTTTGTGAAAAAATTTTTGACAAAAAAAATCCGTTTTTAAGACGGAAACGATTAAAGTGGTCCATGTACATGTTGTTAACGTAAAAATAAATTTTCCGAATTGATATACAGGGTGTTAAAAAAATTATTTAAAAAAAAAAATGCCCTTTTTTCCATAAAAAAAGCCAATATATATATTTTTATAGTTCGACTACTCACATACGAGGTAAAGAGCATCGAAATACACTTTTTTAGTGCTATGTATTTTTCCCGTATCAATGCTAGTTTTCGAGTAACGACCGTTCTCGAATTTAAACGGCCGTTCCTTTTTTTTGAATTGCGACCGTTTTAGAACTCGTAGCTCGTTTTCAATGCGAAAATCGGACTCGGCGCATCCCAAAACCCCCCTATAAGATATGCGAAATAAAAAATAGCATCCACCTACGAAATTCCCCATATAGCATTCGAGTTATCAAATTAACATTGAAAAAAGATTGCTGCTCGTGGCCTCGTGGTGATAACGATATAGATTTTCCACAAAAGGAACGTGAGTCGCATATTTTTTAAAAAAATCTTACTAACAAATCCTTTGTATTTTCCCTTTTCCCTCTTAACATATATTAATATAAGTTCATACCATAGAAGAAAATTAGGTTAGATAGGCCCCTAAAATGGGGGATAGTGCTGGGGGGTCTTCGGATCCCCCCATAGAACGAACTTTAGATATTGAAATGACACAATCAGATACGAATTCTTCTATAAGTCTTCCTAAAAGGAAAAATGTTTATAAAAGTAATAGCCTCGGCCCATTTATTGTAAATATTCAAGCGAAAAACAACAACCAGGAAAAGGTTAATAATGTAGGGAATCTTCACCCCATGGTGATTGCCAGAGATCTACTGAAACTAAATTTACCAGGTCTAAAAGGTCCCTTTCGTAAAGGAAGGAATAGAATTTCCGTAGAACTTTCATCGCCGGAGGCGGCTAATTCTCTCTTAGATAATGAGATTCTGAAGGAAAGAAATTATGATGTTTTTATTCCCAACGCTTATGTATCATGCAAAGGCATTGTTCGTGGAATATTTAAAGATATTAGCATTGAAGAAATAAATAAATATACAGAAAGTCCAATCAAGATATTAGAGGTTAAGAGATTTAATCGCAGAATTCCCAATAAAGTTCCTATTGAATACGTTAAAACTGGTACTTGCCTTTTTACATTTGAAGGGAAAATATTCCCAAGATCAATTAAGATTTTTGGATTAGAGATTCTTGTTGAACCTTATATTATGAGAGTTACCCAATGTTATAATTGTCTTCTTTTTGGCCATGTCAAGACTCAGTGTAGAAGTAAAACTAAATGTCAACTATGTTCAGAGGTTCATGATGGGAAATGTCAGTCTGCTCCCAAGTGCTACCATTGTGAAAGTATTAATCATTCTTCTACTAATAAGGACTGTCCGGAGTACATTCGGCAAACACAAATAAGATATTATATGTCTCTTAACTCTGTGTCTTTCTTTGAAGCAGACCAACTGGTCCCAAAAATAAAAAAGTTTGCATTTGTCAGAAGGCAAGGGGATTTCCCGAGCCTCAATTCCCAATCAAGAAGAACAGTGGAACCTCTTAACCGTCAAGAAACAAATAATCCAAATGTGTTTCAATATTCTCAAATGCCTTCTTTTGCAAATAGGACAAATGTCAGTAAAAGACAAAAACAAAACACTCTCTCGCAACCTGTTGGATATAATAGGGTTGAACATGAGGCTTGCTTATTCCCAGATTCATCTAGAATCAGCTCCCCACCAATGATGGCCCGAGCATCACAATTCACCCCAGATCTTTCTGGTGAGTTTGTGACTGCGCACGGTATGGACCTGGTGGAGGGGATTTCACCGATAGCTCAGGAACTTGATGAAGTTATACAGCCGTTAACAATAGTTCAAAAGAAAATACTTATAAATTATGTAAAACGATTAACACTGGAAAGCAACAGAGAGAAAAAAGGGGTGACTGGGGGTCAAAGAGATCCTCCCGGAATCTGAAACTATATTCATATAATAATTAATGGATTTGAAGATTCTTCAATGGAACATAAGAAGTTTATTGTGTAACAGGTTGAATCTTCAAATATTGTTATCTGAAAACGCTCTAGATATTGTTGCACTTAATGAAACATGGCTTAATCCCAGTATAAATGTACATTTTAAAAATTATAATATTTTACGAAATGATCGTCCCGATGGTAAGGGAGGCATTGCTTTATTGATTCGTAATAACATAGACAATATTGTACACAATATTGATACATCATTTTTACATGAACATATGCAGATACAAGTGATTAAAATTTTGCATTGTAATATGTATTTGGTTAATTGTTATTTTCCACCAAATATTTATCTGAGTAATAATAGCTGGGAAAGATTGATTAATTCTATACCGGATCCTAAACTAATTTTGGGGGATTTGAATGCAAATCATCCATTGTGGGGTAGTTCAATTTTTAATCATAGGGGTAGGCTTATATATGAGTCTCTAGAGGATATGAATATGTCTGTACTAAATGATGGAAGTTCAACACGACTTAATAATCCTAGTATGAATAAATCAGTGGTAGATATATCTCTATGCAATTCATTTATCAATAACAAATTTACATGGGAAATAATACAAGACTGTGGTAATAGTGACCACTTTCCCATTCTCATTAAATTTAAAAGTAGTAACCTTCCTCAAATCAAGATTAATTCAAAACGACAGTTTAAAAAGGCCGATTGGGATTCCTACCAGAATAAAATACTTATTGCAATAGGAAGAGAGAATAATGTAGTATCATATAGCCAATTTGAAAAAATAATAGATTATGCGGCTGAAAATTCAATCCCTAAAAGTAATAAATCAAAAGTTTCCAAACCTCCTGTTGTCTGGTGGGATGAGGAATGTTCTAATATGCTTGCTCGGAGACGTCAAGCTATTAATCAGCTAAGACATAATCTTTCATTGGTCAATTTTCTTCATACAAAAAAGATAATTGCAGAATCTAGAAAATTTTTTCTTAAAAAAAAGAGAGATAGTTTTAGATTGTTTTGTTCTTCACTGGATCGATTTTCTTCATTGAGAAGGATTTGGAGGGTTATTCGTGGATTTTCTGGATATGGTTCGGTTAACTCGGGTTCATCCCTGCCTTCAGGGAGAGTGGGGAAGGAAATACTAGAAAAACTATACCCTTGTAGAATTGATCCGGATTTTCGGCGGAGCCTGCCGGATTCTCCATTTAGTGTGTTTTCCATGGAGGAGCTCCACAGTGCTTTGGACGGTAGAAGAGATTCGGCTACTGGTCTTGATCAGATTTCATATTCTATGCTTAAGAACTTACCAGAAAGAGGTATAATAATTCTCTTAAATAGTATTAATAAAATCCTAGAAGATGAGAATATTCCCACTCAGTGGAAGTCCACGCTCATACACCCCATATTAAAATCTGATAAAAACCCTATGGATCACAGGAATTATAGGGCTATAGCCCTGAATTCATGCGTCTCTAAAATAACTGAGATTATGATAAAAAATAGGGTGGAATGGTTGTTGGAAAATGGGAGTTTCTTCCCTCAAACACAGCTTGGTTTTAGATTGGGTAAGGGCTGTTTGGATTGTCTTTCTCTATTGTCGTCCATAATATTAGGGGAATTTTCAGAGGGTAATGTGTGTGTGGGAATATTTATGGATATCTCTGCAGCATATGATAATGTGAATCCTTATCTTTTGTACCGAAAACTCATAAATTTGAAAATATCTACATATATTGCCAATTTCATACTTAACATGCTATTAAATAGGAATGTCTATATAAGAGATAAACTTTTGAACATACATGGACCAAAAAAATGTACGGTGGGACTGGCTCAGGGATCTCCTCTGAGTCCTTTACTATTTAATATTTATACTAAGGAACTGCATGATATTCTTCCTGAACAGGTCAACTTGATCCAGTATGCAGATGATTTGGTCCTGCTAATTCCAGGTTGTAATGGAACACAGCTTATGGAAAGGGTACATCAGATAATGTCTATAGCAGATGAATGGTTGTTCGAACATGGTTTCTCTTTATCTCCCTCCAAATCAAAGGCAATTTTTTTTAGACCGGGGCAAAGTTCTATTAATCTAGACCCCATAAGAATCGGCAATTCAATGGTATCATGGGTAAAAGAAACTAAATATCTTGGTGTCATTATTAACCAAAATTTAAAATGGAATGCATATATTGGTCAAATTCAAATTAAGGCCAAGAAAGGGATTGATGTCATGAGAGCTGTTACGCGTGTTTGGTGGGGAGCAGATCCTTGTACTCTTTTGCATATTTACAAAGGTATAGTTAGATCTCATTTGGATTATGCTTCACAATTACTAAAACCAGTTGCAAAAACTCAAATAAAAAAATTAGATATTCTTCAACATGAAGCTCTTAGAGTAATAACGGGCTGCATGCGGTCCACCCCAGTCAATGCTTTACTGGCGGAGACCAGCGAGATGTCTCTGGATTTCAGAAGACAAATTTTGTCTAAAAAGTTTGTTTTAAAAAATTTGGTACTTGAAAACAATATTATAATAGGATTTCTTGAGCGGATCTGGATATGTATTCAGAGTGGAAATAATAGGTTTTGGAGAAGGAGGGAAACCCCATACTTGGTTGAAGCATATGGTCAATTGGCTGATATCACTAATAGTTTGTACATAAAAGATAAATTACCTTGTTTTCAGTTTAATTTTCATACCCAAATAAGAAAAATTCCCATTTTAAATCTAAATATAGAAAAGGATGGTACTCCTAAGAACAGGGAATTCTTAGAAAAGGCTAATCAGGTAGCCTCTCAGTTCACGTGGTTGTATACAGATGCATCTAAGGATGACACGACTAACACGGTAGGTTTTGGGGTTCGCTGTCCAAGGGAAAATATTTCCTTTTCACAGCGACTTCCTGACGAGACTCAAATTTGTACGGCAGAAATAATAGCAATAAATAGGGCTTTTACTTTTTGTTTAGAGAAAAACATTGAGAAGGCGGTCGTCTTCTCGGATTCACTTTCGGCAATACAAAAGATTTGTAAAAATAAAATTCACCCCAATGTAGATCATATTTCATATTACACAAAACAATTAATTATCGAAGCAAATGATGCAGATTTTAATTATAAAATAGCTTGGATTCCCAGTCATTCTGGTATCATTGGAAATGAATATGCTGATCGATTGGCGAATGTTGGTAGAATTCTTAAGGTGCCATTGCAAATGGAACTGAATAAGGATGATTTTATGCCTCGAATAAAGAAGGAAATCACTCAAAGATGGCTCTGCTCCTGGAAAGCAAGTACACAGTCTAAGGGCGGGTGGTACAGCCTTATACAACCTTTTTTTCCCATGCAGACATGGTATAAGAATATAACTTATACGGATCGACGACATATAACTACAATTATTAGGATGAGAACGGGGCATTGTCTCTGCCCATCTCATATGTTCAAAATAGGCTTAATAGATTATCCAAATTGTGAATGTAATACTGGTATTGCGGATCTTGAACACATTCTTTTTAGCTGTCCTTTAATGGACAAAGATTTATATCAGGAACTCCTCTTAGCAGGAGTCTCAACTCCAATTTCTGTCATGTCAATCCTATCTAACCTAAATGATACAATTGTTCAAATCATTAATAGTTATCTATTGCATAATGCTGTTAAACTATAGAAGTAATCAAATACATTTATTTTAAGTGCTGTATGAACAAAAATTTTCCCATCTATTTGTTTCCTGGGTTCTTTTATCCGAGACAACATTTCGGGTGTGATAAATGCCCCTCCGTTGTCCGGGGGAGAGAAGAGTCTTATCCTTTGTTGTGCTATCTGTTAAATAACACCCTCCTCTTACAGTATATACGAAGTAGTACGAGTTGAAAGAAAAGAAGAAAGAATTGCAAGAGGAAATACAAGAGAAATCAGTACATGCATGGAACAGTGGACTATGACGGAAGTCAGATGCCCTTAGTTGGGCGGTCCGAGTTATCTCAAACTAGTTTCTGGGTGATTGCCGTCCAGCGAAGCCCACACGTAAAACAGCAGCAGCAGCTAACCTCTAAAAACGCTGCACCTCAGGCTCAGGCACTTATACCTTTGTCGTTTACTAATTACTACTAAACTCCCCTCTAAAAGTTGCAATACATGATACAAAGAAAACAAGATATGAGCGCAAGAAAACAAGATTCAGCGCGCACGTCATGCGGTTCGTTATTTCCCGAGCACGTAACCTAAACGCCGTTTGTTTTGTATTGTGTTGTGCAGTAGCTGAGTGCCACACAGATTATGAGTCTAAAAACTTTACGAGCGATTTAATCTTTTTTCGGTTTCCTAACAAAGAAGATCTTAGCATCTGTTGTCCGAAGGTGGTTTGGATAAACCATCTGACGTAATGATGCACCACATGGAAAAATTATAAACAATTTTTAATGATGTAAATTTTGATAATTTGCATATTTGTAAGGGATATCACAATCATTTAATTAATTTTAGTTCAAATATTGATTGTAGCCTAAAAATGAAGCAATTATTTTTTGCCAAGAAAAAAGAAAAATTTCCAAAACAGTTCAATATTTTAAATTATATATTTTTTGTGTCTAGCTATTTAACTTTTTATTAATTTGTTTATTAATAACGTGTACGTATTTGTGTGTATCTATGTATGTTTTTCTGTCTGTACCACTTAACCATTACTTATGTACTGTACGTAATTAAAAAAAAAACGAATAAAATTATTTTGAAACATAAAACATATAAGTATTTTTAATTAATTTATTTATTTATTTACATACAAACTCAACAGATTTACATATCCATCCAAACCCAGTGCAAAAATATCACAGTCATCTCTAATTTCATTACATATCCTGCACATTACAATAAGAGGAGAATTGTAGTAATAATTTGTTCTTGCATTGTCAACATATAATGTTAATGGACTTCGTGTCCTATAGAATGGTACAGGGTTTTCCCGTATAATTGCGCACCCCTTTAAAATCTTTATTTTTATAGATAGAAAAAAATAGTTTATATGAAAGTTGCAGGATTTTTCATTAAGATTTTCATGGTTTAAGAAAGAAAAACAAGATCGGAAAATTAACAAATCACTATCAACTTCGTTATTTTAAATGGAACACCCTGTATATGATTGAAAATTCAAATTCTACTAATCTTCCTCTTTTCAAATATATATAACTTATCTATGTTCGGAGAAACGAGTTCCAAGTTATTTGAATTTAAAATTTGTTCTAATAAGCCATTCGAAACATTTCGAATTAGTGTAGTTAGCCATGGATACAACCCAAAGTTTGGCAAAGTTAAGTCGCGTTAGCCATGGTTCGTCTTGGAAACCAAACAAAAATTGACTTCTGTGAAATACTTTTATATTTTACTTACGTGTTCTGCTGTAATTATTGTAAAGTTCGAAAAAATAAAATGCTGTATACCGAAGAGGAGAAACTGCGTGTTATTCAGTATTATTATGCAAACCAAGGTAATGTGTCAAGAGCTAGGCGTCAGTATATAAATGAACATCCAGGACCGAGAATTCCGAGCAGAAAAACAATTGGCTATATTGTAAGGAACCATGCCGAAAGGAAAAGTTTGCAACGAAAGAAAAGGGAACCAAAAGCAAATTTTGATGAAGAATTGGACATTTTATTGCATTTTCAAGGTAAAATTTTCAGTTATTATAGTAAATCATATAAACCTTGATTTTTTTATGATTTTTAGAATATCCATACATATCAATTCCCGATGTTTCACGGATCACGGATAAATCTTGGCATAAAATTCATACAACATTGCAAAAGTATGGCTACTATCCATATAAGATAAAACCAGTTCAACATCTAACAGACGTTCATAGATTACAAAGGGTTCAGTTTTGCCAAGAAATGTTGGCGCGTTTCCGACAAGACAATCAATTTTTTGAAAAGGTTCTATGGTCCCACGAAGCGACCTTTACAACTGCAGGTCTTTATAATAGAAAAAATAAAAATTTTTGGGCAATTGACAACCCGCACATAATTGAGGAAAGAAAAAAACAAGGCCGCAGATCGTTGCATGTGTGGTGCGGCATTTTACGAAACCAAGTTATTGGGCCAATCTTTTTTGAAGGAATTTTGACAGGTAATCGTTATTTACATTTTTTAAATAACGCAATAGAGGCATATTTAGACCAGCTTCCCATTCGTCAATATATTGAATTAATTTGGCACCAAGATGGCGCACCACTACACAATATCCAAACGGTAACAAATTTTTTAAACGATCGGTATGGTTTGTGGATTGGCAGACAAGGAACAATTCGGTGGCCAGCAAACAGCCCCGACTTAACACATTTGGACAATTTTTTATGGGGTTACTTGAAAAATAAAGTTTATTTTAACAGAACTGAAAATTTAGACATTTTACGCAATAAAATTGTGAATGAAATATTTATTTTAAATAACAACTTTCCTTTTTTTTTACTGGTAATGCGGTTAATAAACTCCGAGAAGTCTTTCAAAATTGTTTAGATAACGGCGGTGGTCATGTGAATTTATAAATAAATTAATAAATCTATAAATAAATCTATATACAGCATTTTATTTTTTCGAACTTTACAATAATTACAGTAGAACACCTAAGTAAAAGATAAGTATTTGACAGAAGTAAATTTTTGTTTGGTTTAGTGTAGTTAGCCATCGATACAACCCAAAGTTTGGCAAAGTTAAGTCTCTTGCGCAGGCGGAACCTCCCACACAGAAACGTGTGACGTCACCCGGGAACGACGATTTCGATTCTGCTATGTAAGCGTGTATAGAACACATATGTTTTGAAATGCAATATTCGCAGTTTTGGGGGATTTTAAAGGTACGCGTCCACTAATCGGCATCGGACGGACGGTACGCATCCTACGAATCGGATTTTATAATTATATACATTGTTTCAATATGACTGCGTTCACCTATCGGCATCGAACCGACCGCACTTCGGCATTTCCGGACGGGATCCCGAAGACGAAATCAAAATCCGTTTCGTGCGGACACTGCCGATGCTGATACTGTTAATACTGACAAGAACACGCAGGTGTCACGGTATATTTCCCTTTCCAAACTTTATTGGAGAACTACGTTGGGGTTTGGAACCTTCAGCAACATGCACCAAAACAGAGTTTTATCCACAATACCGAAACAGAATATTTGCACTCGACGCGCGTTTCGATAACCATGTTAGCATCATCAGGAGATGATTAAAACAGTTTTAATCAGCTAACATGGTTAGCGAAACGCGCATCGAGTGCAAATATTCTGTTTCGGTATTATGGATAAAACTCGGTTTTGGTTTATTGGAGAAGATAGCAAGGATTTTTGTTAGTTAGTGTGTGACTTTCCTCCACATTGTTTGAACGTAATTATGGATGTAGCAAGACTTATCACGATTGTGCACGAGTATAAGAAGTTTACAATGTGAGGTATCCAGAATATTCAGACATTCTTCTCAGGGACAATATTTGAAGTTTCGTTTTCTTCTTCTTCTTACAACACGTCAATAATTATAAAATCTTCATTCAGTAACGAAATAATGCTTTTGCTTCTTCAACAGCACTTAGCTAACTGCGGGAGAAATACTGATACCGACTCCAATAATCCGTGGTAGTAGACGCAGGACACAAAAAAAATCCGATTCGTCCGATCCGTACCGTCCGTCCGATGACGATTAGTGGACGCGTACCTTAAAGGACATTTTCGATAATGGGTACGTTCCTAATTATACGTGTACGTGTGTTAACTAAAGAATAAAAGCATTTTCATTCCATATTTATATTACTAATTATAATTGATATATTATACATAGTTTTACTCTAGAAAATAATTTAAAT
Source organism: Pissodes strobi (assembly GCA_016904865.1). Lineage (NCBI taxonomy): Eukaryota > Metazoa > Arthropoda > Insecta > Coleoptera > Curculionidae > Pissodes > Pissodes strobi. The sequence continues at coordinate 28,058 of MU191047.1, read as the reverse complement.
GTATAAATGGTTATTTAAGTATTGTTTATACTTGATGCGTAGAATCGAGGGGCACGCGGTCATGATAGTATTGTTTTATAGTTCATTCCTTCATAAATAATTTTTTTCTTAATTTAAAAAAATTACGTAAATTCAATGTTCCGTACGCCACTGAAGCTGAGCAAAGTTCTTTTTGATTCAAATATCTTAGCCCATAACATATCCAAAAATAATAATAAAAAAAATCCCTTGCAAATAAAAAGTCATTAAGCATTAAAAAATTATTCAATTTAATTTAGCCCACAAGATATATATAGTTTTACCAAACTTAAAGTACAATTTTAATTTTCTTTGTATTGACCTCATTATTTAATAGTCAATATTCTGAACCCTTTCAAATATTTTTTGCCCATTTTTACATATTTATTTCATTTCCACTGAGGTAGACTCGGTTTGCAAACTACTTTTTGATCCCAATACCAGAGTCTATAGATATTCTTCAATACCTTAAGCCATAACATATCAAAAAATCTTTGAAAATAAAAAAGTTATTTTTTACATAATAATGTTTTTATCATTCCAGTAAAAATGTTTCAGTGCTTTGTTTTTTTTTCAATAAGCTAGCAAAACAAATGAGTTTTTCTTTATTTTACATTTTCAAGAAATTTCAAGATTTTGTTGGTTTCTTTCCAAGAAATCTTGGACTTGAGAACTAATTTCTTGTCTTGTCTTGAAAAACAAGGAGCATTTTTTGTCATGATCTTGTCTTGAAATCAAGACAAGATCAAGACAAAATCAAGAAGTTGTCAAGGAAATGACCGCTACATATCGTACCGGATTTGGTTAAAAAGTAGTTTTTTTAAATATACCATTTTTTAAATATAATACTAATTAACAAAAAGGGAAGGCCTAAATGAAAAAAAAAAATTCTTCATAAAAGTTTCGCTTATGTCTTGACAAGGTAATAGAGCAAATCCCATATTTTTTGCTTGTAAGTTAACGAATATATCACAATAAAATCATATACATATCGTATCGGATTTCGTTAAGAAGTAGTTTTTTAAAATATACCACTCAATTAACAAAAAGAAAAGACCCAAATGAAAAAAATTATTGTTCATAAAATTGTATAGAAACTTAACCTTAAAAAAAAATTAAAAAAGAGCCGCCGAATCGAGACCTAACCACCTAGACCACTCGGCCACGAGAGCTGTTGGAACAGAACGATTGCATCACGAAGACATGGCGCGATTAGGTGCGCAAACCAATGAGCTTTTGTAGCGCTACAGAACCTAACCAATTTTAGCACCCTGGTACCATCGTATGTGAGCATGTGTAAATATTCCTCCCGGCGCGTTAAGAAGTTTCACTTCAATCACACTTCAATAATACATGCTGCTTTATTTTTTTTACTTATGTAAATTTTGGCAATTATTTTTTAACCACATAGTGTCTGGCTGGACCGTGACTTGATCGTGGTATATCTAAAAAGAATGTTTAAAGAACGGAACTAAGGCACAGCAGCACCTGAATGTCGAATTAGCGGCAGCTAAACTCACGGTACGTTACGTGAAATTAGGATCCATCTCTAGCCATAGGATCTCCCTTTAGAGTGTGTGCCACTGCCATAAAACATCATGTAAATCGTGGAAATATGTAATAAAAATAATAAATAATAAAGTAAAGCTTTAATAATTAAAGATACTCACCATCTTTTATGTTAATTCCATCTTCTCTTCGACAAGCACGAATCCACTGATTTGCTAACTCATGTTTAGGAAAACGAAAATAATTAATATTACTCCCTTTGGTGGTCCTATATTATTGTTCTTACAAGTAGCCACAGCACAGTTCGACATAATTATACTATAAGTTTTTAATTTAAATAATCCTATAACATATATTAACACAAAACAAATCTAAAAATTCACTTAACTAAATAAACTATGACAGCGTCAAAAGGAAAATTTTTTCCCGGGTGACGTAGATGCGCGGGTGAGTCAAAAACGAGTCTAGAAATCAGCATACCGTTATATGTGTATCGTGATAAAACGACACAAAAATGAACAACCCGCTTTTTCAGGCATGCGCAGTGAAATGTCATTTTTGGACTTTTGACAATCCGAAATTCCCGATGTTTTGTTTTGTTAGGTTACGTTACAGTTTTGGTTTGTTATCGATGTAGAAAGTTATTTGTTTGGACACACAACATAGAAAATCATAAGAAACTTCTGTGTAAAGAACTGTTAGAACAAACAATAATCCAGTGAAAATACTTGGTTTCCATCTGTTCCTTAGGACAATAATTTCTGGCTGTGGTGTACAGTGATATTTATGTAAACTCTTTGTTGTAAAAAAATAATTAAGACACTCATTAGATACAAAATGATGAAGAAGTATGTCAGTTTGTTGAATAAATAAGAAACCGCGAAATCACATCAACTCACGATGGGACTGGTCAGGACCGCGATAAGGGGAATACTCAGTTGAAGTATTATTTACATTGGGCAGAAGATCTTGAGGATGAAGATTTTAATGTTGTTATCAACCACTTGCAGTTGGCAAAGAAGCACATAGATGAAAAAGGATGTGAAACATCAAGTCAGAGGAAAATGGAAAAAGAAGAATATTTTCCTTCCAATAAGCGTTCAAAATTGAGTAGAAAAATCATTTAAAAAAATGTAGTAACATCTTTTCTAAAAAATATTAAAAAAGAAACACAATTTTAATTCTTTACTTTTCTCTTTCTGTAAAATAGATTCAATTAGAGGGGATTCTGTTTTTTCAATAATTTTATTTTTTTGGGTAATACATTTTTATTTATTGACAAATAATTTCTCGTACAGAACTGATATTATATTAGCAAATTTGAATGTCACCTCTGGGCCCATTGTTATGGTCATCAGACGCTTAGGATAAGATATTAAAATTTCAATTATTGTCTCAAGATTACTGATTTCTTTATTGCCTTAATTAAGTCTTAAAATGTAGATAAATTAGTTAATATTATTGTAAGGAATGTGAGACATTGTGCAAGAGGGCGTAGCTGTTGACACGTGTTTTTATTACTAAGTATTTACTAAACTTAAGTTTTTCTGAGCAGTGCCTAACTTCATAAATTGAAATAAACAATATTTGAAATTACTTTTATGTAATTTACTGTTATTTTGATATTTCATATTTTTATAGGTGCCTTGTCTACTACCAATCTCAGTATTTTCAGTTCTTATTATTGTTTTACTGGAATAGAATATAGAATCTTTATCATACTTTAAGGTTAACTTGTTTAAATAAAGATTGTTATTTACTAAAATTCCAAAAGTTTTAAGACATAGCTGGTCAGGTATAAATAAATATATTTAGTAGTTGTTTTGTTTTTCTTTATTTTTATTGACATTATATTGATTGATTGATATTATATTTTATAGATTAAAATTAGAAACAATACTAAAAAAAGTACACACTTAGCAATCATACTTCTAATAATTTCGAAATTATACTAATTTAATTTCAAAAAATCACTATTTCGATTTATTTATTATTGTTTTATCATGGTGTATACTAAGTTAAGAGAAAACAGTTCACCATCTTCTAGAATTCTACTACTTGGTACATCTGACTCCAAGTTCTCAATTACCATTTGCTTCTCTACCGATGACAAAAGCTTACTTCGTAATTCCTTTTCAATATGTCCAACATGTGTCTTTCAAAATGCAATCGTAGCTTTTCTATCATTATACAAATTGCAAACAATTCTTGAGGGACAGACATCTTTCATTCTAATTGTCCCATCAGCTTTCTCTGTGTATTTCTGATACTTGGGTAAGTAACCTAAAAACATGCAATTCATATTATACCTACTTGTCAAGAATTAAATTACTTTAAATAATACCATAAACCTAACTACTCCGAATAGACCCTCAGTGGGCATAGCCCATAGAAAAATGCTACAATTGTATCGAGAGATGGCGCCACCATTATTACGAATTAAATTTTATCGTATTTCGTTGCTTGCCAAACAACGGCCAAACGCCTTTCAGAACTCGGGTCGCTCGCGCTGTTGCCAAATTTAAATGTACTTAAAATAGATTATGTATAATAATTAAATATGAAAAGAGGCTTCTATTTTATTTCGGTTATTTACTTATGATTTTAAATGTTGCAGGACCGGAGTTTTTTTATTTACAGTTTGTGGTTTTTTACTTTTTAGTAACAATTAATAATTACCTAGGTATTGTTATTATTGTTAGTACGTACCTATATAGGTATGATAATAGGTATAGACATACTTTTTTAGTTATTTAGGCGTACCTACCTATTATAGGAACTTAACATAACAGGTCCTATAATATAATTATTTTCATGATGTGTAAAATTACTAAAAATCTTGTACCTACTACCATAAACCTAACTATTCGGCGTAGTTAGGTTTATGCTACTACTACACTACAGTATATGGAGTCTAAAATAATGTATAGGTACCTAGGTAGATACCTATCAAATTTGACCGCGGATCCGGAACAATAAAAACATTCAATAACTAATATTGAGCAATAAAATTATCACCCTTATTTCGTAAAAACGTATAAAAACGCTCTCTTTCATCTTGCGAATATTCATCAAAGACTGTTTCGCGGAAAACTGCGGCCGCCCGGTCCGGCGCGATGCATATGAACTAAAGTAAGACCTACGTGCTTGCTCGATCCTCCAGCAAAAAGATATGAGCAAAAACCGCGCGGCGCCCTGCACGGCGCGCGTAGCTAAATTTTCCAAATAATCGCAATTGCAGCAAGTTAGGTTTATGTCAGGATCAAGTGTTTGCGGAGCCCCCACAATTCATACGACATTAATTATTATTCTCCTATTTTTGACTATAATATTTTGATATTATTATTGTTTTCAACATGTCAGGCATCACCTGTTGTTTTTATAACCGCAATAATAATCGAATAAATCATGGGATTAAATTATTTCGAATTCCCCTAAA
>MU191047.1:0-22542 GCA_016904865.1 Pissodes strobi | reverse complement strand
TGAAATTGGGTACACGTCTTTTAGGCATCAAGATGTATTTTCTGTTGTACAGACAGTTTTTTTTCAGTTGCGTCCGTACCAGTTTTGCATTGAATATTTTTGAAGAAAAATATGGTACGCACCTTTATCTTAAAATAAAAATCTTTTTTGAAATCCGCATACATTTCTAAACAAATTTGATCAGTTGGTGTTTTTAAATCCGATGCAAGGCTTTCGCTTAAAAAAAAATCACTAATCGTTTCTTTGCATGGTCATAACAATTACGTTAATGACAATATCACAATGTAGAGAATTAGATTTTATTTTTTTAGGTGAAAACCGTGTGTCGGACTAAAAAAAAATCAAGTGATTAAATATTTTCCTTAAGAAATAAGGATTTCAAAAATATATATATTTTTTATTTTAAGAAAAGTCAGTGGCGTACCACTGCTTGTCTAATAATAGTTTTGCCAGAAAACTTCCACAGGCTACTGATGAAATAACTCTGGATTTCTCCTGCGACTTTTAGTAGCAATTCGACGCAGGAGAAATCCAAAAGTGTCTAATAATTTTTTTTTTAAAGTTGACCTCTATATCGGGTGTCAACGAAATCGTTTAACAGCGCACCATTCAAATGCTTTTTTAAGGAGAAATTTGAAATTTTGGCTGAAGATATGATTTATGAAAACTCAGATTTTCCACTAAAAAACAAATGAATATCACTTCCGGATTGATCGGAAGTGAGCATGAGGCAAGAATTTCAAATACAACCCTGCAAATATTTTCACATATTTGAATAGAGCTTGAAATTCCCTTTTTAGCGATGTATCACAAGTTGTCATTTTCTTTCAAAATGGTGGCGTAGAGGGCATTTATTCCAAATTCAATATGGCGGCATTTTGACATCACCAATAGATTTTTTGTCAAAATGCCCGTTGATATCGGAGACAAGATAGGTTTTCTTACAGATTTTTCTCACTGTTGGAAATTCTAAATAATTGTTATAAAATTGAAGCATTTTTAGTATTTCCTTAAAATGTCAAAATGTATGTAAATTTTTCTCGAAATTTTGAATAGAACCCTATACATATTTTTAAACAATTAGATAGAGCTCGAAATTCCCTTTTGAATAATGTATCACAAGTGGCTATTCTTTTAAAAGATGACGTTGTAGAGGGCATAATTCAATATGGCGTCGCGCCGCCATATTTAATTATGCTATCAACAACGCCACATTTTAAAAGAATGGCCACTTGTGTTACATCGCTCAAAAGGGAATTTCGAGCTGTATTCAAATGTGGTAAAATATATTCCGGTTTCTATTCAAAATTTCGAGAAAAATTTACGTAAATTTTGACGTTTTAAAGAAAAACTAAAAATGCTTCAACAATTATAACGCTTATAACAATTATCTATAATTTCCAACAATGAGAATAATCTGCATGAAAACCTATCTTGTCTTCTATATCAACGGACAGTTTGACAAAAACTCCAATGGTGATGTCAAAGTGCACCCATATTGAATTTGGGATAAATGCCCTCTACGCCGCCATTTTGAGAAAAAATGGCAACTTGTGATACATGGTTAAAATGGCAATTTCAAGCTGCAGTGTTGTGTTTGAAATTCTTGCCTCCTGCTCACTTCCGGTCAAGTCGGAAGTGATCTTCATTTATTTTTTAGGGAAAAAATGAGTTTTCATAAACCATATCTTCAACCAAAGTTACAAATTTATCCTTAAAAAAACATTTGAATGATGCATTGTTAAATGATTTCGTTGACACCCGGTATATCTCAAAAGTTAAGACCTTTAGGGCATATGTTCATATGAAGTTTTTTCTTAAAATGGGTCCAAGAATCAGCTTACCGCTTTTTAAAGCGGCAAAAGGTTTAATTCTCCCCAGTGTTTCTAGTATAAGAGGTTGGATTGGAGAATGCATCTTTAAACCGGGAATCGACAAAACTGTCTTAAATCACCTTCAAAAAAAATATTCTACCATGCCTAGTGAAGAACGGAAATTTATTTTGGCTCTTGCCGAAATGTCGATTAAAAAAGATTTGGAATATTCCAAAAAAATACAAATTATTGAGGGTTCCGAGGATCTTGGTCCATTAGGACGTCTTCCGAAACATGCTAAACAAGTTTTAGTTTTTTCTATTCGAGGCCTGTATCACAAATTGAAATTGCCTTTGGCATATTTTGTTTCCGGGACATCGGTAAAAGGCGAAAAATTGAAATCTTCAATTTTGTACGTCCTCGATAATTTAAATGCTGTTGTATTTCTTCCAAAGGCAATCGTATGTGATCAGGATTCAAACCATAGAAAAGCTTTTAGTTTGTTAGGAATAAGTGCTGAAACGCCATTTTTCCTTTGTCAGAAACACAACATTTTTGGGATATTTGATGTACCTCATTTATTCAAAAATATCCGGTATAACTTGCTACAGAATAATTTTACCTTGTTCGAGAACATTATAAGTTTTGATCATATTAAAAGGGTGTTTGCAATAGATCAGTCTTCGAATACGGCACGAGCCATGCCAAAGCTTTCTCAGAAACATATTAACCCAAATGGTTTCGAAAAAATGTCCTTTTTCTACAGCCGCGCGCAAAATAACTAAATACTAAATTCAAATGAAATCGCAAAATCGACTAATGCCGTGGATCCTTATTTTGCGCTCTAGCGCGAACATGGAAAAGGAAATTCTCACTTTTTTCGTCTAGTGTGCTGAATGGTCATGGAAACCGAAGATAAATAAATGACAGTTGTGCGTTTGTTACAGTTTGTTGCTGACAATCCTGTTCTAAATATGCCCGAAGCCCGAACATAATATGTCAAAACTGACAGTCATTCGCAAATTTCAGAATAAGTATAGAGAAAAATGTGGATTTAATTTAAAAAAATACGGCTGTAGAAAAAGTTCTGTGTGTTTTTCGAGCGCAAAGTAAGATTGCCGTTTTCGAAAGATTACTGCGCTCCGCTACGCGTCGCGCAGTAACATTCTTTCTCAAGCGGCAATCCGTTACTTTGCGCTCTAAATACACAAATAACTATTAAATTAGCCTTACAGGTTCTGTCCCATACTGTTGCCGCAGCGGTAAAAACATGTGTCAAAAACGGGCCAATCCAGGCGGATGGAATTCATACTGCTAATTTTTTGGAAGATATGAATCATTTATTTGATTCTTTAAATAGTAAACGGTTCTATTAAAAAAATCCTTACGGTTGTGCTTTGTCAGGCAAAAATACCATAATATTCCAAACTTTTAAAAAAGGCTTAGATATTTTTCAAAATTGAAAATCTCGAAGGCTTTCTGCCGTCTTGTTTTTATGGTATGATTCAAATCATCAATGCAATACATGCCTTATTTGAATCGAAGAAATCCAAAAAAAAATCGGTTTTTCATTTAACTGACAGATTAAATCAGGACTTTCTGGGAAATTTATTTTCGACTATTAGGCAACATGGTGGATGGAATATAAATCCCAGTGTAGATATGTTTCGAAAATGCTATTCGATCCAATTTGTAACGAGTTTTCTAAAAGCTCGCTAGACAAATTGTGAAAACGATAATGACGAGCAACTAAAAATTGAATAACAAAAAAAAATCACACAAAAACTCATCAGGCTTAATTTACAATTTTTAATTAACATCGTTTATATCTTAACAAATTCAGAATTCAAAATTCAAATTTAAAACTCAAAATACAATTTTATTCATGCCATAATGTACATAACAATGCCGATTGCAAATTTTAATTTCTTAACCCAAAATTCGACATCATTCACTGTTCTCCACAACTGGGTGGTTCTTTTACTCACTTTCCAGGTAACACTGATAATGGCACCTGCCGAAAGCGCTCTGTTACGCTAATTTAGAGGTCTTTTTAGATTAAAATTTTATGTATGGAATACAAAGAGTGTTTCATTTAGTATATTTCGTACAGGCACACAGCTTTCACTCTCAACTTATTAAATTTAAGGGCGCATTCCTAAAGTAATTTCATGAAAGAAAGTTCATCTAAACATGGGGTGTTAAAAAAACGGTTTTTTATAAATATTATAAATATTTTTAAAAGGACTTTTTTGAAATTTGGTAGGTCTATTTTTGGTGATAAAAGTCTATTTTAGCCATAACTAGAATAAAATTATTAAATTTATTATGCCCCGGGGGGCATCTTTCGAATTATTTTTGTTCGAGAAATGTACGCCACTAACTTTTTTTGTAATTTTTATTAAATGAAGCAACTAAAAATACAACTTTTTTGCTGCTATAATTTTGAGAAAAAAAAAATAAATACCTTTTTATTATATGTCCCTGGCTCTTGCAATAAGCAAGTTGTTTTTATTTTTTTTTTCTTTCAAATTCCACAAAATATTTTAAGAAAATTTGCAATCGCTTGTCTTAAATTAGTGTCCAAAAAAGGCTAAAAATGTCTGAGTAATAGGTCAGGGCGGAGATATTAATAACAAAATTTAACACCCAGCATCTAAAAAACAATGCATTTCCAGACCCATGTTTATACGGACTTTTTTTCATGAAATAAGTTCACCAATACGCACTTAACTAAAAAATAATCATTCTGTGTGGAAATTTATTACACCAGAAGAAGAAAATTCTTCGTTGTTTTGCAAAAGTATGAATATCACAAAGTTTCGGAAAACAACAAATATTTTTTTTGCTGTAATAAATTCCTACACAAAATGGTGTAGTAATTATAAGACATCAATAAAAATGTAACCAAGGCAACCAAATGTTAAGTTGCCTCGTCGTTTAAAAATCTTTAGTCATTTAATAAATTAATTGGCCAAAATAAAAAAAAAAACAAGTGTATCTCGAAAAACATGACATGTCAAAAATCTGACAAAGTTGTTTTTTCTAATTAACTAGGCAATTAAACTGATGCATAAAACAAAAAGTTCAATTCACCCATAAAAATTCTCGGTCCGATTGAATTTTCGAATTTTTTGCAGTGTCTTATTCCAACCCCTGTATAATACAGTTCCTACCAAAATTAAATATTTCCGATAAAGTATGTTTTTCTCAATAAAATTTTTTACAACATATTTCAAACCGCATCTCGATATCTTTTTTCGTTCAAAACTTATGACGCAATTAATGTTTGAAAAAAATACAATATCCATATTATTATGTCCCGTAGTTTAGTAAAAAATTGTTTAAAAACCAGTTTTTATTTATATGATCTAAAAACAAAAAAAAATGGAACTAAATTAAATAATACCAGACCTGGAAATTGATCTTGACAAAAGTAATTCTAACAATCTTGTTTATGTATTTCATAAAATAAATTAACACAGCTAAATCCCAGGACAAGCTCTTTTATTATATTAATTGTAAAATGTAATAAATTGATCGGTGTGATTTAATTTAATGTTTATTTTATTTTTTTTTTTAGAGCAATCTTGTTTTTTTGCTTCAGGGTTTTCGCTCTTGTTACAATGCGCCGCTTAACTCAGCACTCATACCTACACTTTGTTTTACGTATTCTGAGAATTTAACGAGTAATCTGTAATGCCTCAATAAGTAAAAAATATAAATTTTTACTCTTGAAATGCGGAATTTAAAAAAATGCTTATTTTTTAGTCCACCTTAAAAATCCAATTTTTTAAAAAACCGTATGATTTTTTAGAGACATGCAGGGAATAATTTATATTTCCATAATTCAGGTAAAAATATTTAATTTTTCCCTTGAAATGCGGTATTATTAAAATTTTTCTTTAGCTAGGATTCAACGAAAGAATAAATGAAGATCTGATAGAGATGTTGACGACGATAAGGCAAAAGTCATAAATTTTCGTCTATTTAGTGATTTTTTTAATTGAATTATTATACTTACCTACATACTTACAATTCAATTTTGTGTCAACCAACTATTACATATTGATGTATATCCTACTTCATATATAAATTGTAAAGATGTATTTGATATTTTCTATCGTTCCATTTTCATAATAATTTACTAAATAATCCCATTTTATTTCGCCTAAATTAATTTAATGGCTACCTACCTACTTACAGACATATTATTATACGTCTTTTAAAAATCGGTTTTGTATTTAAATAATTAATGTTTCATATGTTCATAATAATTATTACATACGTAAAAGAGATATATTTTATTTTCTAAATCAAACGTTTTCGTTATAAAACCATAAACCCAACCAAAGGTAGGTTTATGATGAAACGCATTAAATCATAAATATTCCTCAAATTCACATTTCTTTTAAGACAACCGGCAATAATGCATGATTTTACCGTCGAATTGCGCGCCATCTCATACCGAGTAGCAAAAGTAAGCGAGCCGAAATCGAGCTTTGGACGCTCACTTGGGCAAGCGAGAGTCCAAATACAATACGTTTTTATACCGTTTAACTGAGCGTATATTCGGAGTAGTTAGGTTTATGATAATACTTAGTTATAGGATTTATTCTTGTAATAACTCTGTTAAGTATAATAATAAAAAATAAATAAATATTGTACCTGTGATACCACTTGTAGCAATGGTAATACACTTTCATGTGCCTTTCTTTGGTTACATACTTCTGTGCTTAGCATAAGCTGTCATTTTTTTCTGAGTTTGCCCATGTTTCAAATTCTTCAGGGCTAAGAAAATGCAAAGCTGTAACTTCGATAGTTATAACAGACTGTCTTCAATATGCTGCTTTAGGTCTGCGTAGGTAATTAATTGAGTTCGTTCTTCGCACAAGGGGCACACAATATGTTGGTTTTTTCCTCCACTAAGGTCATCTTGTCTTATGTTGATTTAATAATTTTAAAGTTTTTGTCAGCATAAAGTATGGGGCACTTGTGTGTCAAATTAGATTTGCTTAATTTACTATATGTTGAAGTTTGCATATTTGCCTTCTGAGAAGTGTCTTAATTAATTTTTTACAACAAAGAGTTTACATAAATATCACTGTACACCAGAGATAGAAATTATTGTCATAAGGAACAGATTTTTATATGAAAACCAAGTATTTTCACTGGATTATTGTTTGTTCTATCGAACAGTTCTTTACACAAAAGTTTCTTATGATTTTCTATGTTGTGTGTCCAAACACGAAAAATAACTTTTTCTAGATAAACTAACCAACTGTAACGTAACCTAACAAAACATCGGGAATTTCGGCTAAATTAGCTTCGTTCGCGGAAGCGATCCTCGACTAATCCCTGATAAATCTGCAACAAATACCTGATTGCTGACTACGCGCGCGCGGTTGGAAACAGATCCGAGATTGACAACTCTCCGCGAACGCGTTGTGATGACGTTTTGAACCCAGGATAGTTTTGAATTACACGACTAAGTTTTGGCGGTAAACCACCGCAGTAAAATCCAGGGCATATAAAAGTGTATGAAATATTTCAGTTTTGTATATGTATTACTGCTTTAGATAAAATAGATTTATAATGAGCAGTGACAGGGACGGCTCGTCATAAGGGGCCATGGCACTACCGCGCGACTCTTAATATTTCGAATTTAACTGCCAAAGATATTTTTTTATTGAAGTGAAAACTTCTTTAGGCGCGTTTTGCGTTTATGTAACGCTTTCATAATATTAATAATTTTGTGTGTGTTGAATGAGATTGAGCTGTCAACATAGCTATAAAGTCCAATGAACTGGATATGAAAAGCAACTAAGTAGGATTACACTGAGTACAGTTCTCGTATATAAATAAACGTAATTTAACACTACTATAACTATATAAAAAAATGTATAATGCACGAAATAGGGGGATATTTTGTGGTATAATGTAGGCACATAGTCATACATGTATGACCCATACACACATAAACCTAAAGTTGACTTGAACTGCCTCGAACGAACGATAATTTGTCAACAAACGCAATACGCATGTACCTGGCAATTAGTCCACGCATTTATCCGCTGATTGTTCTGATCGATCCCGGACCGGTCCTAGACTTGTCCAAGCGCTTCCGCGAACGACGGATTTTTTGTCAGAGTCCGGTACTTTTTGTACCGCGAACGTTCATATTCAAGGTGCGCGGGCGCGCCAGTCTTGGATTAGTCAGGGATCGCTTCCGCGAACAAAGCTATTGTTGTCAATTCTCAAAAAATGGCATTTCACTGCGCATGCCTGAAAAAGCCGGTTGTTCATTTTTGTGTCGTCTGTCGTGATTCGTGATATAACCCAAGGCCACCTATACGACAAGGCCAGGAAGCAGCATATTATGAGTCATCACAGGTAGACCATTGAGTCGGCCGTAAAATGTAAACAAACCAGAGAACAAACTGTAATGTGCTGTAATTATCTAGTGTTTTTATCATTCTATTTTCGGTTTTTCAAGGGAAGGTAATTATTTTGTTTGATAGGGGGTCGGGGGGCTTTAAATTAAAAGGGAATTATTTTGATGTTTGTTTTAATTTAGTTTCTACTCACCTAAATTACCAGGGCCCTACCTTGATCATACCCTTGTACTTGTAACTAATAAGTCCTTTGCTTCCTTATTAATGTTAAAATAAGACAATATGATAAAACAGGAGACAAGTTTATTAATTATAAAAATATATATGAGAAATACAGAATACATTAATAAAATAAATATCAAATCGAAGATAGGAACAAGTTACTGTTACAAGTACTAGATGAAAGGAACATTATATGTAGTACCTAGCTTAAGAGTTTATAATTTACAAACCATTGTTTATGATTTTTTAGTTAGTTCACCTATTGACACATCTTTGTAAGTACCAATAGCAGAATACATGATAGAATAAAACGATTAATTTAGATTCAGTCATGTTAAGTAAAAGAAATATCGCATATATAAATACAGAACAGTGGTTTTTCTATGTTGTACCTATAAGTACTGTGAATAAAATGCAAAGCAGTTATAAAACAAAAAGTAGTGTGGCAATAAAATCAAAAGGAAGGTTCGACTTCACGAAAGTCATATTAATATAAATACGAGTAAAACTAGTTAGTTTAGTAGAGTTATAGTTCTATAGTTGATGTTATAAGAGTTAGATAAGTATTAGTAAAATGTTTCTAGTAGAAATAAAGTGTTAAGTGTTAATTAGTGTTCAAATAAAGTAACTAAAAACTGTGGCAGTACTTTATTTACTTTTTGGTTTACATCTTTTCAATTCAGGCATAGTTTTTGTTGAAGTTGAATCATTTTTCTTTTTAACGTAATTTTAAAAAAAAATGTTTGTCATTGGTTTTATTAATAATTTTAAAATTTGATCTTCACTATGGCATATGCCATTATGCCCCAAAAAAATGTCCTCTAGTTTAGTTATAGCATTGAATATTAATGCTTTAAAAATTTGACGTTTATTTTGTTTTAAAAATTCGTCTTCTTTATCAAATAACTTTTTTATTATAATATAGGCATATGATGCAATTTTGACGACTTCATCACCTTGGTAACAAAGTCCTCCCCTAGATGTTGCCGATATGAGGTTAAAGTTAATATTGGAGGACTCTTCGTCCAACTCATTTGAACTTAAAAATGTTTTGCAATATTTATTTATTTGTTTATATGCATACTTTAAAAAATTGGCATAAATTGGCATCATTCTGCTCCAACCTTGAGTCGGTGCTGAAACTGGAACACATGGTTTTTAGAGTCCTTGGAGATGGCAAAGTTAATTTACCCGAGCTTCTCAAAAACGTATACGCACGTGGGGATATTGAATGAAGCAAACAAGCAAACAGATAGGTCTCACAAGTATATCTGAGCCTGTTTTTTGTGGAAATGTTCAAAAGATTAATTTGCTCTTTCAAAAACTCAATCATATCTCACTTTTCAGATTGGTATTGCCACTGCACTGACTCTAAGATGTCCGAAACTAAGAGAAGCTTACCTTTGTTGTCCACATTAACATGATCATCTTTATTTTCATTGTCTATCAAAAATATTTTGGATTCATGAAGCACTTTATTTAAAGTAATAATATCCTCGACCTGCACTGGTAGTTTTATAACACTCTTGTCTGAACACAATATTTTTTTAACGAACACATTGCCCAAAAACACTTGAATGTTCAAGTCTTCTGACAGAAACACAGACACTTTCACACTTGGGTACCCTT
The DNA here is from genome assembly GCA_016904865.1 of Pissodes strobi. Classification (NCBI taxonomy): domain Eukaryota; kingdom Metazoa; phylum Arthropoda; class Insecta; order Coleoptera; family Curculionidae; genus Pissodes; species Pissodes strobi. The sequence continues at coordinate 12,482 of MU191047.1, read as the reverse complement.
CAGCGGGTCCATTTAAATAAAAAAAAAACACACACACACAAGTTTGTTCTTCCTTTTCCTTTCAACCATCAATCCTCAAGTTCGTTCATTTTGATGTCAGCTTCATGTAGCGAAGTAAAAGATATTGCTTTATTGTAGGTAGTTGCTACATCCAAACTTTCAGCAATAGCCCTTTCCATTTCCCGGCATTCGATCTTTCTGTGTTTAGTGTCTGGACATTCTCGGAGAGGGACATCATCTTTACTTGAGTATGAAGGGCATCCAGGTAGCTTACTTGGAATAGCACCTATAACAAACAGGATTGTCTCAATAACAAGAAAGGTAGAGCCCTGTTAAGCAGATGTGTACTGAGAAAATTGCATTAACTAAGCACATGGGTTGATCTTTTTTAGTAGTCACTACTAAAAAAAATAGTTACTACAACCAGTCTGATCTTGTTGTTGCAATAATTTTAAATTAGTTGAACTTTATAGATTATTATAACTGACATGAGTTCTGATCATTACAAATTTTTGTTAAAAGATAGATAACTATTATTCTGGCTGTGGCAACATGTGTTCACTGATTAAGCGAGTTAAATAAAAAATACCAAAAATATTATTAAAAAATTAGTTGCAACAACTTGGTTCCCACAACTAGTAGTCTAGTTATTCCTTCGTGGTATATACAAAGACCCTTACATAATAAGACAGTAAGTGTTAATTTTTTTCTCATATTTCTAGATACTTATACATACATATCTCAAAATAAAAATATTATAATCCTGTTGTCTTATATGAGGTTCAGTTTGGTTAGCAAGCATTTCTGATTAAGAAAAAAGTTTGCTATTATGTTTTCTTTTGTTAACCCAAAATGTTCCATGCCATGCCATCAAAATTATGGCTTATATAACTACTTCTGTTTGTGTATTAACTAGAAATATTGGTTACAACTAGAAAGCTTAGTTAAACTGACTAAAATAATTTGTTGTAACGCCTATTATAGAAATAGGAAATTTGAATTTAAAGTGTAGGTGCTGCAACTATCTTTTGTAGCTTAGACAACTATAATTGGGTTAAGATATAAATGTTTGCAGTTAACTAATTCATATTTTCTTTCATAACTAACTTATTGACCTGTCCTCTATGTTATCTACACTCTTTAGTAATAGTTACTAAATTTTTAGTTTGGGTTAGTAGCTTATTTTTTTTCTCAATGTACCTACCTTCTACTAATCTTGGCAATTTCAGAGAAGCCTCTAATATTTCTCCAGTAGATTCATTTGTAAACGTGGTTTTTCTCTGAATCAAATCATTTTGAAAGTGTAGTTCACATACCTGAAATAATAATGCATGACGTGTTGATATTAGCAGAATAATAAATAATAGATACGTGGGCCAGGATTATCCAAGTTCTTAATTTGTAATTCTTAATTGGCAATTCATAACTCGTAAGAAGTTAAATACGTGTTTATCCAATTCCTAATTTTTTTCAGAATTGGATAAATGTTGTCATTATAAAGCACATATTTAACTTCTTACAAATCAAGAACTTGGGTAATCCTGCCCATATTTTAAACATCACTATAGTACCTAATAGGTAATATACGTACCTATATTAAATATTTTGATTACTTACTCTGCTACTATTACTAGGTGTAAACTGTTCTCTTTTTATTGCAAGAATCCATTTTCTCTTTAACTCCAAATCTTTTGGAAATCGGAATGTAGCAACTTTAGGCCCATTGTCGTATTTCCCTTTACACTTGGGGACACAGCACCGATAAGGCATTGTCTAATGGCAAAATTACTTAAAAACACACAACAGATAGGCTCCTAAACTAGAATGTTTATTGTCCAAAAACCTATCCGAAATCACTTAAATTTATTTTAACGGAGTCAATCTCCCACAAGAAACTGTTGCAAAATATAATTATAATAACTACAAGTTGTAAAATAATCGAATAAATGAAAAACCGAGTGAAAATACTACTTCCAAACAAATAAGTCAACGATCTATTTGGTCTACCTGTGATGACTCATCCTTGCCCAAAACTGCCTGCTTCATGGCCTTGTCTATAAGGTGGCCGTGTATAACAGTCGCGGATGCTGTGACTGTATCGCTACATTCCATTCGTGCGCGCGCACCTGCGCGTCATGTCTTCGTGATGCAACCAATCGTTTGTATGTACCCTGGTGGTCTAGGGGTTTGCACGACTAGCCTTCACTTCGGCGACTCGAGTTCAAACCCCATCGCTGTTTTAATTTTTTTTTTTAAGGTTATATTTCTAAACTGTTTTTTTCTTGTTTTTGGGTATGTCTTGGGTTAGATTGGGTTAGCACCTGGTTAGTTTCCTTTTCTTGAGCCCCCGTAGCGAGCGGTAGCGAGCGGAGGGCCATTCGAAAAGTGAAATATGGCATGGAATGTAGCGATACTGTCACAGCATCCGCGAGTGTGTATAACCTCGGATATAACCCTAATTCAAAGCAAAGAAGCCTGCAAAGCTAGAGTCATAAGAATTCTTTCTCATTTTCTTATTTCCTGCAATATATAAGTTAAAGTTATAACACAATACATATATCACTTAAACTATATTTTAAATGGCTAAATTGAATTATGTTATATAATATAACCCAAACTATGTCAGGGTCTTCATCAGAGGTAAATTTAAAGCAAACATTAAGAAAATTAGAATATCCGTTATGCGCTCAAGAAGCTTTGAAGAAAATAGGTAAGCCGTAAGTGATAAATAATGCTGAATAAAACTGGTATATTTTTTACTCCGGCACCTTTTTGTATTGGAGAAAATTTCAGTTTTGTTGTTCTTTTTTGCATAATTAACATACAGAAACCAACCAATGCTATAATGCTAATGTGATATAATCACATTATAAAAAGGTCCTGGAGCAAAAATAGGTTCTAGATTCACAGTTCACACATATTAAATAATGACATATTACACTTGTTTTGGGGTTTTAGTGTTTTAGTACTCATTTGAAAAAAAAACCAGGGTCATTGATAAGAGTCAGTCATGTTTGACCATTAAAATCTTGGCCAAATAATTATTATTAAGCAGAAAAAGTGCATCCAAAGTTCATGTCTTGAGCTTAATTGGGTTAGAACAACTAACCTAACCTGGGCAAGTAGTAGCTTGCCCAGGTAATTTATTATTTATTTATTTATATACGTATATTTCTGTAGACATGTTAACATGTTTTAGAATTGTCAAAATATGAAATAAAAAATTACAAAGTTAAAGTTAAAAGTATAGTTAAAAATACAGGAGCATAGAAACACTAAAAAAAAACATAAATACAAAATACATATAGAGGGCTAAAAATGAATGAGCACCTCTAGGAAACATGTTCAAAAAACTCACTCAGTGAGTAGAACGGATTTTCAGCCAGCATGGCTTTCAGCTCGCTCCTAAAGCGGGGAAAAGAAGAAATATGTTTTATGCCAATCGGCAGTTGATTGTATATTTTAATGGAGGTGATTTCAGACCCATCCCTCGCCTGGGTCAGTCGCGCTCCAGGAACATAGAGCTTGTCCGCATTTCTAGTCTGATAGTGATTGTAGTAATGTGCCAATAGTGACATTTTAACAGCCACCAAGAAGGTTTTGGTAAAAAAAATAGTATATTATTTTATATGGAGGAAAAGTGATACTTTTCATGGCGCGCTCGTGTTTAACAACCGAACGGAGTGAGGCTGGTAATAGAGAGCAAGCCATGAAAAGTAACTTTTCCTCCAAATAAAATATGCTGTTTTTTCTTCAAATGTCGACAAATTAATGCAAAAACATCTCTTTTTAATAGTAATAATATCTAATTATAATTAAAGATAAATGGGTTCGCAAGGCGGCTTAGACCACGGTCGTAGGTGGCCTTGCTTAGACCGGTGTCGGTGAATATAATGTAACATCAAGCTGTCAGTGGACACTGTCAACAATCATTATTTTTTTAAGATTGCGTGTCCGATTGCGTTTTAATTCCGTATTGATAAGCAGTTATTGAGTAAGTTCGATTAAATAATAACCAATTTGTTCCTAAATTAGTGATTTTTAGAAATGCAGTCACAAATTGAGTGATAAATACAAATTGTAGTTTAATAAATCTTGAGTTGTTGACACTTATTTTGTTGTCTGCTTGTATTGTATCTATGTTGCTATGACAACACTTTTACCTCCGCCGGCGGAAAAGTGAAAAGTAAAGCTCCGGCGGAGGAAGAACGAAACTTCACGGCCGCCTACACAGTCGAGTAATGACGAATTTACTGACGTTTGAAGAAAAAATACTTTTTCTACAAGTGGCCGCAAAGAAGCTACTTTGTGCACACTTTTGCATATGCAAAGTAGCACTTTCCCACACAGTTTGGGAATTTTTTCCCCGCACACTTATAAAATCACACTTGATAAAAGTTCGGATAAGCTTTAAGTGGGGGAAAACTACTTTGCGCACGTCTTAGGAACAATGTTTTTCTACGAATGAAATAACTACAATTTTTCTTAATTTTTATTGGCATCAAAAACATCAACTTATAACTGCCTATTTATTATTACTAACAACATTAATATTAAAAGTGCAGTTGGTTGCATTTTTTAAATTTATTGCAGATTGTGAAGGTAAAAATGTCATACTAGATGTCATTTCCTGGTTTGTCAGTATTGTCGCGTTGCAAAATGAAGACATGCTGTTAATAATAATAAATAGGTAGTTATAAGTTGTTGTTTTTGATGGCAAAAGTTTTTAAAAAATTTATAGTTATTTCACTCGTAGAAAAAATATTGTTCCTAACATGTGCGCAAAGTAGTTTTCCCGCGCTTAAAGCTTAAAGCTTAAAGCTTATCTAACTGCTTTCGCGTGCGGGAAAACATAACTTTGCACCCTGATTGTTGGATGTTTTGCAATTAAATTCGGGACTTGTGATTACTGGGGAGTACTGGGGACTTTAATGTGCATTTTCAGGCTGGCACTGTGGAATCATTGACTTTGTGTAATCTTTTGGAGTCCTACGGACTATCCAGGGTGATTTTTCAGCCTACTAGGAAAAATGCATGCATTGATAATGTTTTTACAAATATTAATGGAAATTTTGCTTACAAAATCATAGACACATGCTTATCGGATCACTTAGGGTTTCATTCAGTTGTAGATTGTCTGTTCAGCCTCATACTGTGTGTAAGGTTAGGGTAGCTTATAGGCCTATCACGGATCTGGGGCTATCATGTTTACACCGGATAGTTGGCCTTATTGACTGGTCATTTGTTAATGATGAGTCATTACTCCTGATGCAATCTTTAAAATGTTTGTTGATATTATGGTAGATGCTTGTGAAATAGCATTCCCTGAAAAAACGAAAATGACCAGTACAAACAAATTTAATAAAACGTATAAAATCCACTGGTTTTCAGATGAAGTAAGACAAATGAGGGAAACATTGAAGTTTTTAACTAAGCTAAGCTACTCTACACCATCCCTAGTGCCGCCGGATTTTCTAAGGTCATTTCGCGTAAGTTATAATAATTTTATCCAAGAAAGTAAAAGGCGAGCCAATGACAGACATATAATCAAATCAAAAAATAAAAATAAAGCCGCATGGGATATAATAAAAAATAATAATCCGGTAAAGGATAATACCAGTTCTGACTGCTTGAATGCAAATGACTTTAATAACTTCTTCTCTGACATTGCCGAAAATTTGAAGAGTTTGAACGTTGATCCCTTGAGTTACTTACATTTAACAAACATTAATACTAACGAAAGTTTCAGTTTTGATGAAGTTACTTATATTGGTCTTAGAGATATAATAGCCAATATTCAAAACAGTCCCAGTAAGGACTGTTTCGGTTTTAATATAAAGATAATAACGACAGTACAAAACATCATAATCTATCCATTGACTAAATAAATGTATAGGGGATGGTATCTTTCCGGATTGTATTAAGGTGGTACGGGTTGTACCTGTATTTAAATAGGGAGCTTGTGATGATGTTACCAACTACAGGCCAATATCGATAGTTCCGTATTCGGCAAGTTATTTGAAAGTACATTAAAAAAACAAATTTGTTCCTGTTTAGAGACTCGGCGCCCCTTCAACCCCTCCCAGTTTGGCTTTCGTTCGGGCATGTCTACCACACTAGCATTAGGCCATCTTGTAACTTACATACAGGCGTGTTTTAATGATAATCTGTTCGCACTCATTTTTCGATTTGACAAAGGCTTTTGATTGTGTTTCTCATGATTTGCTGATACAGAAACCTCGTAAATATAATTTTGATACTAACAGTATTAAGTTAATAACATCATACTTATCAGACCGTTTACACTACGTGACTTATGGCGGATCGACATTGGGAAGAAAATATATTACAATGGGTGTCTCAAGAGTCTGTCCTTGGCCCAATTCTGTTTCTCCTCTATATAAACGACATTCCTTTATGTTCTGTTCATAATAACATTAATTTTGTCCTATTTGCTGCTGACACTACAGCAGTCACAAAAGCTAATAATTCGACTGATCTTGACCAGCAGACTACAGCGACACAGTCTGATATCAACGATTGGTTCTTGTCCAATGAACTCAGTGTCAATGAGGCAAAAACTCAAATGATCGATTTCTCATTACAACCCATTAACACAAACTCTAGTCGTGTAAAATTCCTTGGCGTTTATCTTGACTCTGGAATAACATGGGAAAACATATCGACCATCTGGTAAATGTTCTCAGTAGAAAAATATTTATTCTGCGCAATCTTATGAAAATTGTATCAGAGGGTGTCCTACTTAACGCCTACCTACTATGGCCATTTTCACTCCCATCTTTCATATGCCGTACTGTGTTGGGGTCATTCATCATATGCCTCCAGAATCTTTGCGGCTCAAAGGCGCTGTGTGCGGGTCTTGGCTGGTCTAAGATACTGAGACTGCTGTAGGGTCTCTTTCATCTCTTTTGGTATCCTTACACTGCCCTCAGTTTATATATTGGGCTGTCTCATGTATGTAAGAGACAATGCCGATAACTACACCTACAATGGGGACTATCATGATTACAATACCAGGGCCTGAGATTGCCTTAGCTTGGTTTATACAAGGACTGCCAGAGCTAGGGATGGCCGAAACCACCACTGTGTAAAATTTTTCAATCTATTACCGGTTACAATAAAAAGTTTAAACCGAAATTCATTTAAATTAAAACTGAAAAAATATTTACAAAGAAAAGCCTTTTATAGCATTGAAGAATTCCTTCAAAATAATTTTGCTGATTTGGTATAATTTTTGGAAGAGTATGTTGCCGAGCTTGGCTTGGGTATTAGGAGATATAGAGTGTAATAAATTGTACTTAATTCTTCAATATTTTTTTTTGTCACATATGTAGTGTTTTGCGATGTATTTGTTTACTGTAATTTGTGTTTTTTTATATGAATTTAACCTGTGACTTATTATATATAATCTGAATGTTGTCTGTATTGTAACTGTATTATTTGCATTTTTCTAAACTGTATGTGACCTGTGAAAACGCTTAAGGCATGAACAATCATCAATAAAGATTATTATTATTATATTATTATTATAGAATCTCCAACTTTTGATTTAAAAGTTTAATGGTCAAATATGACTTGTAAGATTTTTTTTTAAATCACTTTATTTTCAACATTTAGTAAATACAATACAAAGAAGTGACAGCAAATTCTCTAAACAGTGTATACAAACACTGGCCTCGAGAATAGCTACACACAAAAACAATGTGCTGAAGTTTATCTACCTAATATCTAAAAATATGTTTAATTGTTTAACAAATCTGTTATAATTCTTAATATTTTTCACATCATTTGGTAATTTATTTTCAAAATCTTATTACAAAAAAGATAAATACTTAAATATATACAGATTGTTTAACATTTAAAAGTTTATAAAGGCACCTAAGTGTTGCAACACTTGTATATGCCATAAAAGTCAGTTAACTTATGTAACAAAATATTTCTAAGAACTAAACTAGCTCAAATTAATTCATGAATTTTATTATTATCTTTATTCATTAATTTAAAATTATAACTAATCAAATACAAATTGAAAAACATTGTATTTTTCAATAATAAATTTTTTACAGTCCTTATTAAATTTATTTCTATTTCCTATGTTTCTTATTACCTGGGGTATTATATTATAAACTTTAGGTCCTATGTAGCTGATAAACCTCAAATTAATGTTGTTATAGTTAACAGGTATTTGTTTATTTCCATCTGCCTTATTACGAGTGTTATAACCTAGCTTTAAAACTCTTCTCAAATATCTTAGCAAAATTACTTATTAGGCTAATTGGTTATAGGATTTAGATGCTCTTACAATTGGGTTATTTAAGCCTATGCTAGTATTTGTGACGATCTGATATATGTTATTCTGTGCTCTAGTTCTATATTCATTTATTTCATTTGTAATAAATATTTGATTTGATAATTTTGAAAATCAGTTTACACTGTTCGAACTCTAGGATTTTATTAATTTTTGAAATTTTAATTTCATTGTATAACAAACCTGTATGAGTCAACCAATCAGAATTAAATAGAATTCTTAGAACTTTATTTTGCAAAACTTGTATGAAAATCAAATTCGTCGAATTACAAGTCCCCCAGACAGGTAATAAATATCTGAACCGTGACAAAAAGGGAGTTATAAATATATAATTTATTTTGTGCGTAAGGTAAGATCTACATCTAAACATAGCTGATACCATTGGTAGTAACTTGCTGGATACATAATCAATGTGGCTAGTCGACGAAAGCCTATTGTCAACTATCAAACCTAAATATTTATTTTTTTCAACCTGTTCAATGACTGTATCATTTAGTACAATATTAAGTTTGCCAACAATTTTATTCTTTTGCTTAAACAGCATATATTTTGTTTTACCTAAGTTAATTTTCAGTTTACTACAATATAACCAATCTAGATAGACTTTATTTTGATCTCATCATTTATTTGTTTAGAATCGGTACCTGTGTAAACTAGTGCTGTGTCCTTGATAATTTCTCTTGTTTCGATTTCATTTGTTTGATATAAAAAGCATCTATTTTCAGAGTATATTTCTCCACTCACTCTCTTAATTTTTTTTGATCGTGCTTCATTTTCTATTTCTCCAACAATAGACCCTCCAATTTCTGCAAAATATTTGTTGAACGAATTTGATTTCATATTTATATCTGTTACTAAATTGTTATTGACCATCAAATTGTTAACTTGGTTCTCTAAAGAAGTATTTTTAAAGAAACTATTTACAAAGCGCCATTGTTTTTTCGTATTGGACCCCGTTTCCTGCCATTTTCTCTGAAAGTATTGCTTTTTTAATGATTTTATTTTGTTATTAATATCATTTTTAATTTTTTTGAAACTGTCCTGTAATTCTTTATTTTGCAGGTGTCTACATTTTTTTTGTAAATACTGTCTCGCTGTTTCATCATCTGAAGAACTTCCTGATTAATCCAGTAGTTGCTTTCACGAATTTTAAATGTTAGAGTTTGCTCAGGGAGGCTTTTGCACTCTAGTATCATATCAGCAAGTCCTTAAAACGTCTCAATGTTAGCAGTTGAAATTTTACTTTTAAATAGAAATTGTAGTTTTTGTGGTTAATTATTTTTTGTGTTATATTTTCTTTTGCTTATAAATATTCATATTATGCAGAACACTTGTTATTAAAATATTATGATCTGAAATTGAGTTGGGTTCAACCAAAACACTGTATTGTAAGCTTCGGTTGTTATCCGCTATGGCATGATCAATAAGTGTACATGTATTGACCCCAACTTTAGTAGCATTTTCCATAGATATATGATTTTTTACAGAGAAATTATTTAAAGCCAACGTATTTACAAAAGTATTTGAAACATTATTTTTTGTACTTAATAAGTCTATGTTAAAGTCCCCGATTCGGGATTGCTTCTTGGGGTACTTTTGTATCATTGATTCCAAGACAGGTAGAAATTCTAAATGACTATATGAGGGTGATCTATATATGTATTACACTTAATTTAAAATTTATATCACCCACATTGATGCATACGCAATTTAGCTTATCATCAATTCTGATTGTTTCCACCTCCCGAAATTTTAAGTTTTCTTCAACATAAACTGAAGTAAGTACTGCCTGCCCTGCCATCTCGACACGAATGCACAGCCTGGTAATTGCTTAACTTGTATAGGAAGGATTCGTCTTTACTAAACCATGTCTCACTTAATAATAGAATATCACAATCGTTTTTGATCACATATAATTGTATAAGGTCTAGTTTGTTTCTAACACTTTGGCAATTTAATTTAAATTTAGTTGATCATAGTCGTTCACCGTCATAACTTTAGATGTATCCGATTTACATAAAAATATGTTTCCTTTACTGATTATGTTCTTATTATTTCTACAAGAATTTTGTAAAAATGGCAAAAGTCTATTTGAATATTTTAAAAAATTACCAAAATCAGTGGTAGTGATACTGATACACAGGTCACTAGAATCAAAATACAACAACTGAATTTCAGGAAGCATGTAACAGGCAAGTTTCTCCCAATATTTATAGACCACCCATCTCTTAAACCATTTATTTTATCCGCCTGACTATACAGCTTTAATAAAAAGTATAGTCCGTTTAGGTTTTTACTTCACTTTATGATTTTATGTATTCATTAATTATTGCGAAGTGTTTGTGATCTTAAATTAATTAATTTATTATTAATCTTCTGTATTAATAAGTGATGTATTTTTGTATTCGTTTAAATGGGGCTTTCTAGTTTAATAATAAAATAAAAATAGAGTTATATCCAAGTTTTTAACTGGATAGAGTTTTTCCCAAGGTTTTCCTTAAGCATTCTGAAATATGGCTATGATGGTTGACAGATAAAGTTTAAACCTCTTTAAGTAAAAAAAAAACATTGGATGAACCTAGTTTAATTAACAAAAACTATGATGTTCTTTTATAGATGTCATTCTCATTCAAACCTATACCTATAGGTACCAGACCCCTGAAATATGTTTGCATTTTGATTTTTTGATTACATCTTTGTTAATACAAATGCCTGTAATATTTCTGGAGAGCTTCTCCAAGTATTTTCAATAATTAGTAATTTTCAAGGTGGCTTACCCCTCTGCCAAAAGACCAATGAGAGGCCAGCTTCTTGGTCTTTGGGTAGCGGCTAAACCCATCTTAATCAAAATCGAGCAACGTGTGGCTGAGACATGAACTGGATGGCTGCCATGGCCCAGGAGAAGTTTATATTACATTGTGAGTGATAGTAGTACCCTGTTTTAACTGACTCTATATGCTATGTAAATGTGTTTTTTGGGATCTGAGCATTTATTATTGTTTACTGCAAGTTGGCACAAGAAAAATAAAATTTTAAATTTTGGATTTTGGATTGTTAAACAAAATTAGCCTATATTCTTAGAACGTCAGTCTTTTACTGTTTTTCTATATGTATCATGTAGACTGTTTTGAATTTGAACTTTAAATTTGTCACAAGGTGTGGTGAGCTACTCTATCTAGTTCATGGTTTGAATGTTGTATGAATAAACCAGCTCGTTGTGGCGCTCGGAGCATGAATCGAATAGTTGCTATGGCCCTGGGTGCTGACTATACTAGTCCATTCGGTTCATGACGTATGAATGATAAGGAGTATCGCTGATGAAGTACAATAAGCCTAGAGGGCTGCCTGAAAGGGTAATAATATACTGACAGACAGACCTCTCAAATAAACTATAATATAAACTGCTTTATTGGCAATAAATTACCCGTTTTAGGTGAACTACTGTGTGCTCGAGTAACAAACATTAAAAGCATGGATCTTTCACTTGATTTAATGGCAGAATTTGTTTTCTATGAGGTTGATAGGCGAGGAAATAAGAGATCTCATGTTTTAACCCCCTTGGTCGAGTTGCAGTTACTGGAAATTTTGTTTGAATTTTTAAACAATATTTCAAATGAAGCTGCTAGAAATACCTTATTTTTGAATTTATTTAGTCCTATTACAGCCAACACTCGTTTAGGAATTTTAAGCAAACTAGTATCTTTGGCTGTAGGAATTCCAAGCAACATTATTTTGATTTCTGCAAGTACATGGATGCAACAATTAGGTAACTAACATTCTTATTAATTTTAGTATGTCATTTTCGCTAGAGTAATTTTAATTGTCATATTATTCCAAATTTTCACCAATTTTAGGAAATAGCTCAGCTTCTAGTTGCAAGCTTGCTGAAGCTTTAGTGTTTGACTATGCTCATCTAGCTCCCAATCCAGAGGAGAGGCTAAAATGTTTGCCTATTACAGCACCTGAATTTACAGCAAATTTCTTAACAGCTGTAGCTGAGAATTACTTTGTCTCTAAAAAAGAAGCCATGTTTCCACCTGAAATCTTACTGAAGTGTGCAACTGACTGGGTAATTTATAATATACTAATTTTATGTAGACAGCAAAGTGTATTCTATAAAAATATTGTAGTAAATGTAGGCAATAATAAATAT
>JAEQML010054256.1:0-38512 GCA_016904865.1 Pissodes strobi | reverse complement strand
AAAGTAATATTCCACTTTTAAAGGATTCAAAGCAAATATTTTTTTTTAAATAAAAAGTATGCAGGAAAATCTGGAGAGTCTTTAGTTGTGTACCAAAAGATGACATAGTTGTTATTGTCCAAAAATCATTTTTATATTTCCGTAAATATTATATTTTAATCTGTATGAGTCGAGAGAGTACCTTGCGGTAAAAATAACAGACAAAATTTTGGCAAAAAATGTTCGTTGGTTGGCTGATAAAAATAATAATTGTTATAGACACAAAGTTTTATTAATTGAACAGATGGTTGTAACTAACATTTTTATGTTTTGTAAATGGACATTAGATAAAGACAAAAAAAAGTGCAGCAAAAATTAAACAACCTTAAACATCAATAAATAATATATTTTGACAATAATAAAACAATTTGGATAGGTAAATATTACAGGTAAGCTTTCGACAGATTTTCAAAGTAACAATTTTTTAGAACTAAAATAGTAAAGTGCGTTTTCAAAAACACTTTCTTACTTAAACAAGTATTAGTCGAATATTTAGGTATTTACCACAAAACTTTAATAAGTTTAGCAGTTTAGCTCCTCTGCTTTGGTTAATTTATTGTACAGATTATTTACGTATAATGTTGCCTCCTCTGACTTATTTGTGTTTCGAGCTTAAAAAAATACTGAATTTTATAGTTTTAAATATTATGTACCTATGTTACAGTTTTTGCCGAATAAGATTGGATAATCTATAAAATGCCGACATAATGTATTTACGACTTTTTTATTTTTATGTTATTTAATAATATAATATATTCTATTTTATAGGAATAGAGTAATAATCATGGATGTTGTTATTATACATGTAGTATTTTTACATTGTCTCCGGATCTATAACCACCTATGCAAATTTTCAGCTCGATGTGACAATTTAAATTCGAAACTTGACCCGCATTTCCTAAATGCGGTCATCTACCGGCTTAAAACCACGATATTTTTATATTGATTTCGGCCCATATACGTATGCATTTTCAGCTTCATACGACAATTTGAATTCATGATTTGACCCCCTTCTCCTAAATACGACCCTATACCAGCTTAAAAACACGATAATTTTACATTCTTGAGGGACATATATACGTATGCAAATTTAGAGCTCGATAGAATTTAAATTGAAAATTTGGCCCTAAATACGGGCCTGTTCCAGCTCAAAAATACAATAATCATTTTACAACGTCTCCGGACCAAAAAACCTATGCAAATTTAATGCCCGATACAATTTAAATTGAAAATTTGGCCCCCTTCTCCTAAATACGGGTCTGTTGCAGCTCAAAAATACTACAATAATGCTACAATGTCTCCGGACCAAAAAACGTATGCTAATTTAATGCCCGATATAATGAATGAAAAATGAAAATTTTGCCGCCTTCATCTAAATACGGGTCTGTTCAGCTCAAAAATACTATAATAATTTTACAATGTATGAGGACTAAAAAACGTATGCAAATTTAATGCTCGATACAATTTAAATTTAAAATTTGGCCCCCCTTCTCCTGAATACGGGTCTGTTCCAGCTCAAAAATACTATAATAATTATACAATGTCTCCGGACCAAAAAACGTATGCAAATTTAATGCTCGATGCAATTTAAATTGAAAATTTGGCCCCCTTCTCCTGAATACGGGTCTGTTCCAGCTCACACATACTATAATAATGCTACAATGTCTCCGGACCAAAAAACGTATGCAAATTTAATGCCCGATACAACTGAAAATTTGGCCCCCTTCTTCTAAATACGGGTCAGTTCCAGCTCAAAAATACTATAATAATTTTACAATGTATCCGGACCAAAAAACGTATGCAAATTTAATGCTCCATACAATTTAAATTTAAAATTTGGCCCCCCTTCTCCTGAATGCGGGTCTGTTCCAGCTCAAAAATACTATAATAATTTTACAATGTCTCCGGACCAAAAAAACGTATGCAAATTTAAAGCTCGATACAATTTAAATTTAAAATTTGGCCCATTTCTTCTGAATACGGATCTGTTCCAGCTCAAAAATACTATAGTAATTTTACAATGTCTCCGGACCAAAAAACGTATGCAAATCTAATGCTAAATACAATTTAAATGTAAAATTTGCCCCCCCCTCCCGAATACGGTTCTGTTCCAGGTCAAAAATACTATAATAATTTTACAATGTATACGGACCAAAAACGTATGCAAATTTAATGCTCGATACAATTTAAATTTAAAATTTGGCCCCCCTTCTCCTGAATACGGGTCTGTTCCAGCTCAAAAATACTATAATAATTTTACAATGTCTCCGGACCAAAAAACGTATGCAAATTTAATGCTCGATACATTTTAAATAAAAAATTTCCCCCCCCCCCCCCTCCTGAATACGGGTCTGTTCCAGCTCAACTATACTATAAAAATTTTCCAATGTCTCCGGACCTAAAAACGTATGCAAATTTTCAGCATGATACGACAATTTAAATTAAAAATTCTCCTCCTAAATATGGTCTTGTACCAGAATAAAAACACGATAATTTTGCATTCTTATCCAAACTAAATACGTACGCAAAATTTCTGCCCCATCCGTTTGGGATAACTGTTTTAAAATTATGTGTGTAAATTGTGACAACTTGCCTTGGAAAATGCGAAATAATAAAATAATATTGAGTGGGTATTGGTGGGGACATTTGGCAACACTGCGTCGCGTTCCGGCCGGCGACACGAGGGTTACCGCATATTATATTCGTTTTACGGGGGCATTGATGTATCCGTACAGATTCACAGATTGCCATTTGAATAAGCCATCTATTCGTAGTAGTATTTTCTTTGGTTTAGGCTATAGACCGCAAGCCCATCGAAAAAATGTCGGGGTTTTATGATACACCTTCAAATAGTATAATTTAAGTCGTCCTAAGGGAAATAAAAACCTTGAACTCTATGGGGTACATTTTGGGTGGTACATTTAGAAACTGTGAAAAAGTGAAGATCCATAACCCAAGTGGGGGTAAATTTGTCAAATACTTTTGGACGGCTTTTTAAAATTTAGTTTGGTGCTTACAACTGCGATCCGTATACTCTGAACGCCGTACAAAAATAATGCAACTGGAAAGAAAGAAAAGTTTTTGTTTCCGGAAAACTGATGAACGAAATTATTGTTTATATTTAAAGCATTCATAATACAAATTAATCTGCGACCTTTGGGCGCGCATACGGCACAGTCAAATCTTTCCGCCAGGTAGTTATGACCGCCATCTTGTACTGCCAGTTGGCATATATACTTGGAATATTTGCTATAATAACATACTGAAAAAATGAAGCTTAACTAAATATTAAAAATTCTTTGGTCCCCAGTGGCGTGGCTAGAAATGTGGGCACCGGGGGGCAAGCCTATCCGCTGGCGCCTAAAAAGCCTATATTTTATGTATATACGCAAATTAATCCAAAAATAATACATCATAATATTAAACCTATATTTTTGAAGTGAAACTTCTTAACGCGCGCTGGGAGTAAAATTTGAAGGTCGCGATCCCGACAACCGGCGGGCGAGCTGGCAGGGAACGGAAAACGGTCACGGACGTTTATTGTGATATCTTTGTTAGTTTGCAAGATAAAAATACGAGATGCTATATTACCTTGTCAAGACATAAGCGAAATTTTTATGAAAAACAGTTTTTCTTTTCATTTAGCCCTTCCTTTTTTGTTAATTGAGTGATACCTATATTTAAAAAAACTTCTTTTTAACCAAATCCGTTAAGATATGTATAAGGCTAGGGCGTTTAATTATTGTGATATCTGTGTTAGTTTACAAGATACAAATATGGGGTTTGCACTATTACATTGTCAAGACATAAGCGAATCTTTTATGAAGAATAGTTTTTTTCATTTAGGCCTTCCCTTTTTGTTAATTGAGTGATATATTTAAAAAAAAAAAACAACTTTTAAACCAATTCCGTTAAGGTATATGTATAAGGCTAGGGCGTATAATTATTGTGATATCTTTGTTAGTTTACAAGATATAAATATGAGGTTTACTCTATTACCTTGTCAAGACATAAGCGAAACTTTTATGGAGAATAGTTTGTTTTTTCATTTAGGCCTTCCCTTTTTGTTAATTCTTGACAACCAACCGAAACCTACTGAACCTGGTACTATCAGAGGAGAGGACCCTGATGATTGAGTGATACATTTAAAAAAAAACTACTTTTTAACCAAATCCCAGGCTAAGGCGTTTAAGTTTAAGAAGTTTCACTTCTGATATGCGCACATAGTGCACACGCTCCTTTTTAATTTACAGGAATATGAATATAAAATATATAAACGGCAAACAATCAACAGGTACATACATATTTAAATATAAACGTAAACTAAACATCTGTAACCTTAATTAATTAATTAAACATTGGAGTCTTTCTTCGGTTTTAAATCGACATAAATTGATCGATTATTTGATCAAAATTAATTTTTGGACAAATTCATTTTCTATGCTTAGGATTGCTAGGCTATTTAGACTTGTCTGGCTAATGGTACCTCCTAAATACGAAACTCAAAAAACACATACCTTTAACGACCGAAATTTTCGGAATTTTTGTCTTTGAAGTCGCATGCCGCCTTACGCAGCGTTTTTACAAATTTGCATGTACCAAATGCCGCCGCGCCGGGATGCATATTTACACATCCTAATATACGACGGCACCAGGGTGTTGAAATCGGTTAAGTTTTGTAAGCGTTTGTAGCGCTACAAAAGCTCACTGATTTGGGCACCTAATCGCGCCATGTCTTCGCCATGCAATGCATGCATAAATGGTTAGGTCTCAATTCGGCGGCTATCGGCGGTCTGGGTTCAAACCCCGTTGCTTTTTTTATTTTTTTTAGGTTAAGTTTCTAAACAGTTTTTTCGTGATTTTGGGTATGTCTTGGTTTAGCATCTGGTTAGTTCCCTTTTCTTGAGCTCCCGTAGCGAGCGAAGCGTGCAAAAAGTGAAATATTATATAACAGCGTATTCCAGGTGCCCAAATCAGTGAACTTTGGCTCTCGGCGGCCCGGGTTCAAACCCCGTTGCTTTTTTTATTTTTTTAGGTTAGGTTTCTAAACAGTTTTTTTCTTGGTTTTGGGTATGTCTTGAGTTAGTATGGGTTAGCACCTGGTTAGTTTCCTTTTCTGGAGCCCCCGTAATGAGCGAAGCGAGCGGAGGGCCATGCGAAAAGTGAAATATTATATAACAGCGTGTGCCAGGTGCTCAAATCAGTGAGCTTTTGTAGCGCTACAAACGCTTACAAAACCTAACCGATTTCAGCACCCTGGTGCCATTGTACGTGAGGATGTGTAAATATGCCGCCGGGATATATCTTTTTATTCCACATAGAATAAATAATAAATACCTGACACAAAATATATTGGTTGGGTAAAAAGTTTAATACATATTCTGGTCTTTGATCTTTGATTGTATTATAATTTAATTAATTTAAAAACTCAGTTAAGCTCATGAGCATTGTTAGCATTAGCATATTTATAAATTCGCAGCGCCGCCTAATTTCTCTTGGCGTCGTGGGGCCTTGGCCCCCCTGGCCCACCCGGTAGCTAAGCCACTGTTGCTCCCACGACATGTTGAGGGTGTTCTGCCATCCTCTTAAGCATGGCCAATCGTTCTGCCAATAATAGATCGATGTTTGTGGGGTATCAAAGGAGTAGTGGAAAAAATGTCAGCCTTAACTAAATAATACAACAACAGAATACGACAGTTTTTTTGCACATGAGGGGATTGGAATCCGACCTAAACCTCACGAATGACACTTAGTTGTGCCCCCTCATCATCCTCTCAAAAAATAGGCCGTAATTGAATCATCACTGAAAAATGTCCTGGTTCTTAGACTAAAATGTTAGGCTACCTACATGTTCCGAAAAAAAAAACAAAATAACACAAGTAATTGTGGTTTAAATATATTTGCCATGTTCTATTGTTATTAATAATATTTAGTTTATATTATTAATATTAAGCAAGTTAATTTCAGTTCTCTTATATTTAGTGTGGCCGGAATATAATTTCATCCTAAGGGAGGATGTTTTGTTGTTTGTTTTTATGCGACGAAGCAAAATATTTTGCACTATTGACATTTTGTTGTTTTAATTTTATGCTCAATATAGTTGTTATTATAACTTTAATTTTATACTTAATAAAGCTTTTTATTAAAATTTTCATTTTATGCTCAATAAAGCTTTCCTCACATATTTTTATGCTCACTAGAGCTCAAGTATTTTGTTTTTATTAAATAATTTCGAAATAGAAACATACAAGATGTCTTACATTCTATTACTAACTACTCAATAAATTTAACATATTTAATCAGTACTACCTATTTCACTATCTGAGTCAGTTACAGACAACATACCTTAATTAGGAAGTTTCCTGAGAAATTAAACTGATTATTTTTAATTGCAAACTACAGAACAGTGAAAAAAAATCGATACGTATTTTTTTATTTCCACTAAAGATGATTATCACGAGGGCTATGCCAGCTTTAGTTTTGTATATATAGATATTCTATGGATGGTGTGACGTAACAATTAATGTGTATTGTGACGTCATAAGGCGTTGTATCTGTCTCATTTTTCGACTTATGAAAAAAAGAAAAAACAGTGTCCACTTATTTTTCAGCAATAAAAAAATTTGATGAAACTTCCTCATTAAACTCTCTTACCAGATAAATATTATAAGGTCCCCCAAATTTAAGTCATGTCCTTCTACATACTTCCTTATAGAATCTCGCTGTTTTTCGTGTTGCATCAAATAATCATTTAATTCTCTTTGTTTGTTTATCTATATTACTCCAAGTTGTTCGCTAGCCGTTTTCCTTGTCCACCACAACACTAGTTTTTTTTTTAAATCGATATCACTATGTTTAGCTTGATCAAAACCAAACATAAGCCTGTGAGAAGTGAATCTCGTGCGTACATTGGCAGTACTGGATGCACAAAATATTACTCGTCTTCTTGATTGATAGCAGACATTAATGTTAAATTGTATCTTTCAACCTTGGATCCCCGAGGCGAGACGCTATTCAAGACATGCGTATATATGTGTATTTTATACTCCGAAACGCTTTACCACGATCAGATACACACCCTAATAAGTCTTTTAAAGTCTGAATAGACTCTTTAGAATTGGTGGTTTTCGAAAATACAACTTAAAAAAAATAATCTAGGTACTATCATTAATAGAAGATTGCGCCTACACTTCGGACATATGGACCTACGTAATCTACAGGCCAAGTGCGCAAGTGTTCTGTCGGTTTACTTATGGGATGTGAAAATCCCTATTTTTCGATGCTTGTGTCTCTTATAGGCACAATCCAGACAAGATTTAGCATACTTATTTAATAAAAAGCGCGTCATGTTGTTAAACTAAAATTTGCTTTTAAGTCACCTTTCCGTAATCTAATATTACCAACCTAATCGAGATATTTTAGATTACTAAACCTAGCTGATTAGGTAAGACTAATTTGTCATAACCAACAACATTTTTTTCCTGTACAGTCTCTCATTTTTAACCAGTTAATTATTTACAACTGCTTGTCGCAGTATTTTTCATTTCGATTTTCACAAATCATTCGTAGAGCATCATCCTGTAGATGAATGCGTAAGAACTAGTCATCAAAGCAAGTCGGTAACAAAATAGGGCTCAACATATTTTGGTAGAATACATCTACGTGTCTCGTTCTTTTTCCTGGCTTGCACTGCGCTTGATTTCAAAATCGAAATCTTGAATCGCAATCCACTAGTATTTTAATATTGATTGTAGGAACACCACATTTTTATTTTATGCTCACTAGAACTCTACTATGCTCATAAAGCGCGTTGTTTTAGTTTATGCTCACAGAGCAACTTATTTTATTTTATACTAATGTTCACAAAATTTTTTATTTTATTTGGTCTCATGGAGCGTTTTATTTTTTTATTCTCACAGAACGTTTTATTTTGTTTTATGCTCGTAGAGCATTTTATATTACTTTATGCCCACAGTGTGCTTTATTACATTAAGAGTATTAATAAATTTTAACTAACCTTCCAATAAATCTAACAATTCGTCGGTACTGTCACCGAACATTTTTCGGTGTTCAGTGATACTGTGGATATTAGAGTTAGATTAATTTACATTTATTGGGCACGATTTAAACTGTCTCAGTTGGTCAGACTCGACCTCTAAGTAAAGATCTAGAAGTCTGTTGCTTTTTAATATTGTTAAATGATTCTTCTTCTATAGAAGTCCATTACTGCGGAACAGTTTTAATACATTTTCTAAAATAAGTACTTAATCCTAAAAACTGTGAATTTTTACGTAAATTTTTAAATAATTGCTCTGATTTATGTGACAATCGTTTCACAAATGCGGGATTAAACAGTTCTATTTTTTAAATAGAACACCCTATATATTATATACTAAATCGATAGAGCTCGCTATTCTTATTCCAAATATGTAGGGTTTATTTTCATTATTTTGGCCAAACACTTGAATGTTATTTATTACGCCAAGGTACAGCCATGACTACTACAACGGATTCCATATGCGTTTGTTTTGTTTGTAAATATATCATAACAAAGGTTTTGTGATCTAACGAGCCTAGATAATATAAATAAATATTATTTTTTACTTGTAATCGAATAACAACTGTAACAAAATGACACTATACAAAAAATGTATGAACTAAAAAAGATTAAAACTTCTAATCATAAATAATAACATAAAAAATTGCTTTAAAAAGTTTGCGATCATTAAACTATGAAATAAAATGTTCATTTTGTTTTATTTTATTGAAATTCCTTGAGGAGTTGAAAATGATCACCGCCCTCTTGAATGCAAAACTTATAGTCCTTTTTCAATGTATCTAGAGTTTTAATAATCCACTCGAGATGCGTTATATTTATTCTATTAATTTCGTCACTTTTTGCTTGTCTAATTTAATTGATACTTTTTGGATGCATATATTATTTTTAAGATTTCCCCATAGAAAGGTGTCCAGTACTGTAAAGTCTGGACTGCTTGGTGGCCATTTAACCGTACCGTAAAATGAAATTGAAGATATTATTGATACCCTTCGGCTTAATGAGTCTAAAGATATCCTCTTCCAACAAGATGAGGCTCGTAGACACAATATTAGAATAGCCACACTTTATTAAGCGCCAGATTTGAGACCTGGATTGGAAGGTTTGGTACGGTTAAATGGCCACCAAACGGTCCAGACCTTACGGTTCTGGACACCTTCCTATGGCGGTATATTAAAAGTAATAGATATCTGAGAAGTAACAAGAATGTTAATTAAATTAGACCAGAAATAAGTGACGAAATTAATAGAATAAATATAACGCATCTCGAGTAGATTATTGAAACTCTGAGTATATTGAAAAAGAGCTATAGGGTATGCATTCAAGAGAGCGGTGGTCATTTTCAGCACTTTAAGGAATTTCAATAAAATAAAAACTAATTGGACTTTTTATTCCACAGCAATTTTTATACTGTTATTTACCATTAGTTTTAATATTACATATTTAGTTCATACATACTTTTGTATAGTGTCATGTTGTTAAAGTTGTTACCCGATTACAAGTAAAAAATTATATTTATTTATATTATCTATGTTCGTTAGATCGCAAGTTTTTTGTTATGATAGCTATACAAACAATATAAACGCATATATGAAATTAGACATAGCATCATGGCCACCTTAGCATAATAATTAAGATTCGAGTTTTTGGCCGAAATAATGAAAATAAATGTAGCAAACCCTATATATTCGGAATCACAAAAGCGAGCTCTGTTGATGTAGCCAATAATACATATGGTGTTCAATTATAAAAAAAAACTTTGTTTAATCTCACATTTTTGGAACACCCTGTATGCGACAGTGCTATTCACATCATCCCCTTTAGTTTTTGTATTCAACGTATTTCTCTAAGACGTCAATTGAGAAAGTTAAAGGGGGGTCCATTTATAGTGAAACACCCGGTACTGTAATAATCCATTAAAATAATTTATCTGATTCAAAATTTTAATTTATAAATTATTAAAACTTTAATACAATATAAATTTTATGTGAATTTTAATCTTTTTTAATCTTTTAATTTAAATATGATTATTTCTTAAAAATAAATTAATATATCGGTTAAAATTTCAATTTTCAAATTTGACTAAATTCTCCTAAAATAGTCGATATAAATTATTAAACAAATATAAATAAATGTCTTAATAATATTTATAGTATTTTTACTGAAATCAGTTAAGATTAGATATATTATAAATATATTCCATCTATAAGTTAAATAAAGCCACTAATGTGTTAATAAATAAAAAATTATATAGATAGCTTTTTGCAGTTTGATGTAATATATTTTATAAAACTATACTTATATGAGAATCTATTAATGATTTTTGTTTTGTATTTCATTTGCTTTAATATATTTTCCTTCATTAATATTAATAACTTTATTTTATGTTATTACTAAGGTACTATTATTATTACTTCTTCGCTTGTCAATACGCCAACAAAACATTTTCGTTCAAATGCGTAATTCTTTTTTGTTCAGAGCATGAACTAAATTTAACCTGGGCCAAATTAATATTTCCTCAGAAGCACACAAATTGAGTACTTTTACGGTAATTTTTTGATTGGCGGAAATCTAATAGTAATCAACTATCTTGCGGGACAGTGCCAGTGGTACGAATAAGAGAGCTGGGTGAGGGAAAAAAAAGTGTATAAAATAGAAAATGTTCAGTTTGCAAATGCGAATTTTGTTAAAAATATGTGTTATACTTATAGATATTCCAGTTACGTAACAACGTTAGGGAAAAAGTGCTCCACTGTCCCCTAGCAGTTGATTATTTTTTATCATTCTACTAGGATTTCACTTCGCGCATGACCAAACGAAATTAATAGACCGCCAGCCCATCGAAACTGTGTCATATGATACACCTTGAAATAGTATAATTTAAGTAGTCTTAAAGGAAATAGAAACTTTGATCCATATGCCGTTTGGGAGGTGCAGGTGTAAACTGTGGAAAAGTGGAGATCCATAACCCATGTGGGGATATATTTAGTCTATTATCATAGGGCTCAAAAATGGCCGCTCGCTTCGATCTCGTGCTAAGTTTAAAAAATATTTTTTTTTATGAAAATACTAATGACCCAGATGAGATTTTCCAATGTTGGCATTTTCGAAAACCCCTTTTTTTCTAAATACGCACGTTTCAAGATGGCGGCGAGTACAACTTTTAAAAAATCATATTTTTGTTATTAATTAACCGATTTTTGAAAACAAAAAAGCAAAATACTCGGGAGGATCTATATTTTCCAAAAAAAATATATTAAGAATTTTAAATGTGTAATTTCTGTGTAATTTTACCCAAAAAATCAAAAAGTGATAGACCTTGCCTGTTTTTTACATTTCTGAGATACCCGACACTGATGAAGTGAGTAATCTTTTTAGCGGCAAAATTTTAGATAAACAAGCAGCGCGAGATATCTTAAACAGAGATAAGTTCGGAGAAGAAAGATACAAGGCTTTTGAGGCTGAAACAATTTTTGAAGGAAAAGTAGGAATATGGGATACAATTCACAAGATGAAATTAAAAACATTTAAATCATCAAATGCAAAATCGAGAACAAAACAAAACGAAAAAATATTAGAAATCAGAGAAGAAAGATGTTTACTTTAGCATTTAGTTTTAGTTTCGAGGACTCGTCTAGATATTGATTTAAGAAGCGCAGTAGAAGAATATCAGTTTGGCTCAGTTCCTCGATCATTGTTTGCCGCTGATGGAAGCATTCTACTGTCTACCGATAAATATAAACTTATGCAAAAACTGAAGGAATTTTCTAAAAATGGCCCAACTCACACGCCCTTGGATCCATCATTAGTCAAACTCAGATCAGTAATTTTGGTGGACGGAATGGCTTTAGTGCAGAGTATTTCAAAATCTCCAGACATGAAGACGTGCATAGATTTTGCAAATGCCTTTATTTTAATTTTAATAGAAGTTACTCGATCCTTCGATGAAGTCCATTTAATTTTTGATACAAGGAGAACTCATTATAAAGTTTCACTAGGTATAAAAGACGTAAAAACTATTCTGAAGCCACTTATCATGTTACAGATGGAACATTAATAAAAAATATTTCGCTCAGATTTTTTATCGAACTCAAAAGCAAGAAAGGAACTCACTTAATTTCTAACCAAAAAAGTTTTAGAATGTGGAAAAATTAGGCATATTGTTATCTCACATAATAACATAACCAGCTCAAATAAGCCTCTGATAGAAAATTTATTAGAAAACGATCATGAGGAAGCCGATACAATATTAATACTTCATGGTGTTCGTGTGACCGAATATTATGGAAAAGAAATCAAAATTGTACACACATAGAAAAGATCTCTTGATCTAAAAACAGCGAGTTCAGATCATTATCTCCTTATGAAGAAATAAATATTTATTTTGAAATACTTTTCCTCGCCATAAGAACATGTGAAGTTCAGATATATATTTTTTTATTTGAATCCGCTGAGGTGAAGAAATACTTCTCTCGACACAAAGTAATATTCTTTTGCCACATATGAAAGTCAATATGCTCTTGGAATAACGTCAATTCCCTCAGTTTGAGAACTCTTTTCTATGTGTGTAGTTTATAGTCCCGACACAGATGTTTTCGTTCTTCTAGTTAGTTTTTATGAACGATTAGCCGAAAATATCTCGATGATAACTGGCCGTGGGAAAAACAAAAGAGAAATTGATATAAGGAAAGTGGCTGAATCATCAGGCAGTTCACAGAGAAATGCGCTTATTGGTTTTCATGCATTTACTGGTACAGATATGACAGGAAGGTTTTCAAAAATAAGTAAGCAATTTTGTGCGAATTTTTTTTTCGAAATGGATGAGACATATAGCATACTGGCGGCTCTAGCACTATTAGGCAATCAAGATAGTCCCACCGAAGAGATGGGGCTCAGTTTGGAAGAATTTGTATGTTTGCTCTACAAAAATAAAAATTACGCACTAAAGATTTACGCTGATACCTGTATTCCACCAAGGGACAAGAAGGGAAAAACTTACCTCCGACGACTGATGCTTTGAAACAACATATCTTAAGGTAAGATAATTAGAAAACTCAAAAAAAGTCCTAATATTTTTGTATTAATTTTAGAGCAAATTATATGGCAACCATTTGGAAACATTCTTGCCAAAATACGCAAAACCTTCCAGATCCAGCTCTATTTGGATGGAAGAGATTAAATGAATCATTAGAACCCGTTCCCATGTTGAACCCACCAGCTCCGCAGGCTGTAATTGGTCTCATAAAATGTTGTTGCAAAAAAGGATGTGGTAGTGGTAGTGGTAGTAACAACTATTGTTTTTAAGCGCATCTCGTAATTGTCGACGCGAATGGAATAGCGCCTTACTTTTTTACATTCTTAGGGGTTGCTCCAAGCCCTAACAAACCATATATCGTTGGATGCAGAAGGAAAATCTGCACCTTTTCTGTTTAATACATTTTTGCGTATGTTTTTTTAGTGTAACTATTCAAAACATTTTTAAATAAAAAATGTTAATTACTGTATATTTTTTTAAATTTTTTGTATAAATTTACATAAAAATTACACATTTAAAAACTTTTATATATATTTTTAGAAACAATAGATCTTTCCGAGTATTCTGTTTTTTTGTTTTCAAAAATCGGTTGATTAATAACAAAAATATATATTTTTGAAAAATTGTACTCGGCGCCATCTTGAAACGTGCCTATTTGGAAAAAAGGAATTTTCGAAATTACCAACATTAAAAAACATCATCTAGGCCATTAGCATTTTCATGAAAAAATCCTTTTTCAAACTTAGCACGACATCGAAGCGAGCGGACCGTATGATACTTGACTAATTTGTCAAGTATTTTTGTACGACTTTTTGAAATTTCGTTTGTGCATACAACTGTGATAATAAAAATAATGCAACTGGTAAAGAAGAAAATTTTTAATTTTCAGAAATTTGACCTTTGATACAAAAGTAATAAGTTCCTGTACTGGTTTTGCGCAATTAATTTCTATATTGATAAGGATATATTAATTCACCATGCCGATGCCGTATAAATTAGTGCACTTCTGGGGTAGTAATTATGTACGGTATCAGTTCTAAAATTTTAATTGATATCTAAAGTCTTTTAAAAAAGTTGAGCCGTCTAAAAGTTGCAAGTAATACTAATATAAACAAATAAACTACCCCCAGATAAGGATGAAATGTACTCGTAGATTTGTTTTTTTTGGGTAAAATCATTAGATACTGTACTGCAATCAATCTTTTAAACCAATATAAGTAAGAACTTTTAGTGTGTTTAGTAGCCGTACAAAAAATAGTGATCAATAAAATAAAATTATTTGTCAAAAATTGAAATAATTTATGAAATTCTCTAATTTTTTGTAAAATGGGTAAACATTTAATTTTAACCATTTTGCTTTGTTAAGTGTAAAAGAATACTTACAGCAAAATATATGTCGTACATTTTTTTTATGTAATTTACATAATCCTTAAAGGTAATTACACGGCATATGTAAAATATCATTGGCGATAATAAAAAGTGATGAAAAATCATGATGTGTATAGTTTAGATGGGGCTGAAGGTCAGCACAAACAATTATTATTAAACATTTTTTTCATAAAATTTAAAAATATATAAAAATGTGGACTAGCGTTCAACGCTATTTCAGATAAATATGTTTTTAAAATTTTGAGTTATTTAATTGAGAATATTGTAAATAAATTTGTAGCTACAAATAGTATTTTCACCAGCCAGTATACGTTGTCCTTTGCGTGCAGATTATATAAGTAATTGAGCTCTTCAGGTTTGCTTTGTGTGATTTTTGTTTAATAATTTCTGGTTATTTTCTATAATTTAGAATTTTTATTTATAGCGATTTTAACATGCTTTTAGTGTAACGTGATGAAGTTATGTAATAAGAATTTTATTTAGCAAGATTTATACGTCTACATTTAAGCACTTTATTAAGAAAACATTTTAGGAATTAATTTTTTCTCATACCACGGCCGAAATTAGCCGAATTTCGCTGACGGCTTCTAAGCAAAAATGAAATTTTCTGCCTAGGGTAGAAGAAAAAATAAAAAATAGTATACGCAACTCGCTAGTAAATATAAAGATCGCCTTTTCATCATTTATTTCCAGCACAATTCTTTTTGTACGACATTCGGTGCCAAATAATTTCAATTACCGCCTAAGTGGCTTTTTGGCAATTTCCCATTGCAGACATCTACACCACTTAAAATGTACGGTATGTTAAAAGTCATTATTGTGTAAGATGTTATTGATCTAATCAAGTTTTACGTCGATTCTCTACTCTACTCTAATAGAAATGTAGGAAGGGGGTTGATTTCTCGTTTACTACTCCAGAGCTATACTAATTTATACGGCAAAGCGAAATAATATATCGTTATCAATATAGAATACTAATTTCACAAAAGCCGTACAGAATCTTATTACTTTTAGAGTCTTTTTAGTAATCACAGGACTTCATTTACCTTTGGATCTGATATTTTAATACTCGTTCGATGGAAATGCGACTTGAAAATTAGATTTTTTTTCATTCGAGAATAACTTTTGCCACTATGAGGAACATGAAAAATTATACAAAAAAGGTCTTTTGAAATTTTTTTGCATATTGATTAATTTCAGCGATATAGTGAAAATAAAACAATAATCAAATATTTTTTGCGTTCAAATGCAAATATCTTTTGAAATATGCTAGATACAAGAATACGATTCTGAGACCATTTGTAGAAAATTTAATTTTCTAAAATAAAGCTTTCCTAATAATTTTTTTTATCTCACGTAGTTTTGGAGACAGAAAAAAGAATTTTCTCTTCGGGTTTCGGAAAAATATAATCAGCTTCTACTGAGAACCACAAATTAATTATAATGTCTATTATTGTAATTGCATTGTCATCATAATTAAAAAAAGCGATTGCCAAGAAAAAATTGCAAAAAAAGAATAATTTCCATGTTTCATATAGATAAAGAACATTGTGAATATTAGAATCATTTTTATTTTATTTTTGTATTATATCAAAAATATTCCGAGTGAGCTGGATTCAGCGGACAATGAGGAGAGTGATTTTTGATGGGCTGGAAGATGAATATTATATATTTTTTATATTTATTACTTTATGCTGTTTATTAAATGAAAATTTTAAATAATTAATTTTATATAAAAAAATTATTAGAAATAGTCTTTTAATTCACGAATCGCATTTTTTTTTACACTGCTATCATTAATTCGGTGTTTTTTGAAATATATTTTATTTATTTTATGTATTTTTTATGTAATCCAAAAAGATATAGATCATTCTACATATATTCACAATGTTTTTTATCTATCTGAACATGGAATCAAGATTAAAAAAAAAATGTAATTTTTTTCATGGCAATCGCATTTCTTAATTATTATGACAATACAATTACAATAATATATATCATAATTAATTTGTGGTTCTCAGCTGATACCGATTATATTTTTCCGAAACCCGAAAATAAAATTATATATTTCCACTTTATCTTCGAAATTACGTGAGATACGAAAAATTATTAAGAAATCTTTTTTTTAGAAAATTGAATTTCCTACAAAAAAATTTCAAATCGTATTCTCGTGACTAGCATAGATCAAGACATATTTGCGTTTGAACGTTAGATATATTTGATTTTTTTTATTTTCATTATATCGCAGAAACTAAGCAATATACGAAAAATGTCAAGGTACCTTTTTTGTAGGAAACTAAATTTCATATAAAAACAATAATACAACTTTTTTATGTCCCTCATAGTTCCAAAGGCATTCTCAAATGGTTAAAAATAAATTGTAATTTTCAAGTCGCATTTCCATTGAATGAGTATTAAAATATAAGCTCCAAAGGTAAATGAAGGCCTGTGATTACTAAAAATGTACAAAATGAATAAACACAATTTTTATTTATATTTAAATCATTATTAATACAAATTAATCTGCGACCGAGGGTACGAAGTCACATCATATTTGATGCCTATAAAGTTCCGATTTAGAAAGTATATCTTAAAAAATATATCCAGGAATTATTCTACCGAATATCATTCCTGCATTTAAAATAACCAGATAATTTGGCATTCATGCTTGTTTTCCCATAAAACTGCATTTGGTTATTATTTTTGCTTGAAATTTGAATGAACCCTCCTCCTTCGGAGCTCTTTCATTTCAAGCAAAAAAGTCCGAATAACTTTGAGTTATTTTTATTAGTTAAATTTTAATAAATCTTAATATTGTTAATTAGAAAAGCTGTTTTTATGGAGGCAAGACGTGGTATTTGATGCCTATAAACTTCCGATTTAGAAAGTATCGGTGCGTCCGGCGTCCAGGTGAGCGATTTGCAGCGAACGCGAACGCGAAGCGCTGGCGATGCCGTACGGTAAATCTTAAAATAGAGAGACAATAGAGGTTTACGTCATCCAGCGGTATTTACATGTAAAGAAAAATAATAAACGCCTTAGACCAGTGTATACTGCTAATAAAAATAATTATACAGAAGAGTATCCTGTGTACCTCAGTTTGACATACAAGGTTTTAACCAACAACTTGAAAATTTACTGGTTACAGCAAATATAATCGGAACCTAAATTACAATTTAAGTTCAGCAAAAATTATAGATAACTATGATTAAATGACACTATGAATAATTACTGTTATATTTCTTTTCTTTAATTAGAGATATGAAATTCAAAGGAAATGATGATTGAAATTAGAAATTTAAAAGAAAATTATGAAAAAATTATGGAACTTATCCAACAGTGGCTCTCGGCAACTTCAAATAGAAAATAACGAGATTTTTATAAAAAACTACAGAAAACGAAGTACAACCTCTCTTAAACAAGTCTAATGACTCCAAATAGGTCATTTCTTTACTTAATTTATTAATATAGCCCTTGGCACATAAACAGTAATTTGACGTAAATTAGGTACGTCTCAATTAATCAAAGATAAAGATAAGATAAATACTATGTCGCTTTGAGAGACAAACTTAGATAAACGATAAAGAGACTAAACCAGGTAAATCGCATGTGCTTAAACCTTTTTAATATGCAAATCAATGCCGATACATCATTGGTCAAACATGACACGATAAGTGATAATAATTATAGTTTGATGTTACAAATCAACTGGAAGATTAATGAAATAAGCCTGAAAAACTACAATCAACAATACTACTAAAGAAAATTCAGCGAAATTCTACTCAAATTCAATTAACTACCTTTTACACGAACATATAAAATTCGCTTTATGAATCTTCCAGGTAATACTGTTCAATTTAAATGAAAATATGTAAAATCTAAAATCATATGTATGACCACTAAACGATGAAATAATTACGTTCGCTATATATTTGGATTAAACCAGTATAAAATTACACGAATTTGACCGATAAGATACGCAATTATTCACCAAAAAACGGTATTCAAACCTAAAGGTCTCCATAAAAAAGTCAGATTTTTGAAATCGTCAAACACTGCTAAATTCTTTACTTTAGTGAAATATGATTAACCGAATTAAAAACAGTTATCAATTCTGTATTTAAAATATGAAAATACTATTTAAAAATGTTCAGGATAAATAGAATATTTTAAGATCAAAAAATTATACCACTGTACACAAGATGCAAACCACCTTCTTTTCAAAATTGTACATTTTACCTATTTAAATTCAATGGCTTTTCATTGGGCAACGGTTGCATTGACAACCGTTGTAAGAAACCCAGCGTCAAACTAAGGAAACATTCAACAAACGCTAAATGTAGCAATCTATTGTAGATTACAGGTTTTCGAACAGATGGCACTGCCTATCAATATACTAAACATTGAAAACCATTGATAAATAGGTAGGTTTAATGGAGCGGAATAGATTAATATTTGGTAACATATATTTAACATATATTCCGTTACAGTTTTTAACAATTTTTAGAACATATTTATGACATTCCTTACAGATTTTCGCATAATTATGCTTAACCCTTGTGTGAATTCAGTCTCATCTGTTTTATTATTCTCAGAAATAGGTAAATTGAGTCTGGTATGACCATAAAATTTTAGGTAGGAAATACCTGAAAATAATTATTTTATGAGGGTACTCAATGTTCAGAGGTGCTTGAATTGCTCACTTGTCTGTCCTAATGAGGGTTCGTTTTATTACCCGAATTATAATAACAGGAATTCCGCACTGGTCCAATTTTGAGTACCCGCCTACGTACCATACGTATAATAGGAATTAAGGTAAACCCGTAATAAAACACTTGCATCTACACGGACCCTTAAACTTTGGAACTTGGCAGCTCGAACGTAATATAATTTTGAGGTTAGATTTGGAATATAGTCGCAGAAACACATGCAAGCTGCCGTATATCCACTATAATACGGCTCTTAGCGTAATTTTTTATCATTAAAGTAATATTTCACTTCATATATGGCCCTTCATTCGCTTCGCTCGCTACGGGGCTCAACCAACACGAACTAACCAAAACTAGCCCAAGGCATATTCAAAATCAGGAAAAAAAGAATTTAAATAATGCAGTACGACAAGCCAATCTCACATCTTTCATTACAATTTATGTTTATAATAAAAATATTTCAGAGTTTATTTTTGCTTTCTTTTACATAATAAAACACCACCGGCAGGTAATTAGTATAAGAACCTTCTGGTGCGCAAATGATGTACTGTAATTTGGGAGGTTTTGGGTAGAGTGCGCAATTCGTGTTAAGAAGGTTAGGTAGCAGGTATACTGTGCGCAATTCAAAGCCGCCCAAGTGTTCTACCTTCTGGGTCAACGTGAGCGAAGGAAGTCCAATCCAGTGGCGGCTCGTGGAATTCAGTAATGGGTGGGCAGACGAAGTGGGGAATAGAATTTGTGAAAGGTGCAGAGAAGAGGGCCGCAGGCAAATTTTTGGGGGTGCCACGCCCCATATTTATCCAAAAGTCATTGAAATCGTTAAAAAATCACGTCTTCCTCGAGCTAACGCAGCGGATTTTAGTTTTTACCAAGCATTATTGACATATTTTCCATTGGGATATTCCCAAGTCAATTAAACGTAAAAAAAGTTACTATAGTTAATTTCTGATTATTTTAATACAGCAGTCTTTGTTAACGGAAGAAAACTGCTCGTGCCAGCTGTTTATAAATTATAAAATGCCGTATTTCTTTGCTTAAAAGTCAAGACTATATAAATTATAAATTGAAACATATTAGTACATTTTTGGTTTTCATATTTATATTTGTGAAGGGTGAAGTTTACCTACTGAATAGCTGCTGCCACTGGTTATATTACGATATGCATGCAAACTGCAGGAAAAAAGTGAAAGTATCTAGCGCTCTATGTTAGTCAGCATATTTGCAATTTTTTTTCCATTCGTGTTTGCAACCTTTACTAAACTGTAAATATACCGTTCAGCAAGAACCATGGCTGTTGCTCGACACTTGCGCTAAAACTTGCCATTAACCGCATAATTTTAATTCGCATAAAATCAATAATCAATCACAAACCCAGGCTCTGAAAAAATATCGTCAACGGACTCAATGATAATCCCACGGCAACAGGCAAGCCGAATAGCCGAATATGCCCGATGGGCTAGCCCACAGAGCCGAGCTTCCTAGGTGCCACTTGAATTTAAACACCCTAGAAAACATTTTCATTCCGTAATTTATTGTTAAAAACAATATTTTTAGCTTTGCTTATTAAAACCGAGAACCGAGACATATTACAAAGAAATTATAGGCCGAAAGACAGCTTTTATTATGGTCAAAAATGGAAAAACAAACAATATTTATGTCATTATTTCTTAAGATGCTACCTCGACCGCCTTGTGTATGGCATGGTTGGTGTACTTCAGCACACACGCGCCACTCCTCCCTCTTGACTGGTCGAGGGAGATACGATTTATTTGGCTACAGTCAGCGATTTGAGCTCCTGTTTTTCGGTGAAGTTTTAAATGACTAATAATATAATAATTATATAAGTTTTTGAATTATATTTGTTCTATAATAATATATAATACTTCGTAAAAAAATATCTTTTATTTTACATTTTACTGAATTTTTGTAGGGTGCACCCTGCCCACCCCGACGAGCCGCCACTGGTCCAATCCAAACTAACCCAAATTAATCCAAACTAAATGTATTTTGTATGTACATATTTACTTTTATTTTTCCAATAAATTTCTTTAAAAATTAGCGTTTTTTTACATAACCTTCTGATTGACATGGATTTGAAGCCTGGGACTGAATTCCCGTAGGTTAGTTTGAGTCATGAGACTGATTTAAGTAGTTTTTGGTAACAAGCACTATTATTATTTCATTCAGTCCCAGGCTTCAAATCCATGTCAATCAAAAGGTTATGTCAAAGAAAAACCGAATGCTAACTTTTAAAGAAATTTATTGACATAATAAAACTAAATATGTACATACAAGATACGTTTAGTTTGGATTAGCTTGGGTTAGTTTGGATCAGGCTTCCTTCGCTTCGCTTATAGCATTTGAATGAGGAAATGCAAAAAAAAAATTAATAACTTTTCCATGTTAGGAATCTCAAATGAGTTTCAAAATGTTATCCATTTTTGCTCATATGAAGGAATATTTTCCAATAAGAGAAATGTTGATCTAAGAAAAATAAAATCCTCAAAAAACAAGTCATGGTTTACGCCAGTAATATTCAATTGATCAAATAGTAGTAAGTTGTTCAGAAGATGGAACATTTTTTAACTGAAAGTTCTTTAAACTTTATCAATGCATTTAGCAGTTTTTTTCCGAAAACGCATTAGCTCGCCTTAAAGGTCGATTTTATTTTTACTGTCGCATTTTAGGGTTGTCTGCCCCTTAACTATTTTTCATAAATTTCTAATCTTAACAAATTTTGCAAATTAAGCATTTGATCTTTTTTACTGGCTCATATTTTCATGTTTCAAAGTTTGAATTAAAGATTCGATATTAGAAAATAAACCCAACTAGGTCTACGCTAACTTATTACCAAGAAATTCTTGAAAAATTGATGGACGGAAATCTATACTATATAGAAAAAACGTACCTCAGCAACTCTGAATATTGTACATCACAATACTAGTAAAAATTTAAAGATTCATGCTTTCTTTCAGTATATCAGCAAAATATATTTAAAGTTTTTTACAATAATGCACCCCTGGGTGCATTTTTTATATCTAAAATATTAGAACTAATTTAGTCCATTCCGTAAAAACGCTGTGATCTTCACGAAAATGTACAGTGGCTTCATTCACGCAAGGGATTAATGAGTTCCACAGTTTCAGAAGCATATCGGAAGAAAGTTGATAGCTTTGATTGAACTCCTGCATTTTTTCTAAAATACCGAGCAATCAGAGGATACATTTTTAATTTCCCTTTTTTGACAATCATTATTAATTTTATTTAAGGATTCACTTGCCAAAACATTTGCAACTATTTTAGGCAATTTGGTTCTATCACAAGAAAAATCCTGAGCAATTTTTAAGTCGAAAAATATTGTAGGATAAAATGAGCCAATACAGCTTGCTGAATTACAACTATGAGCATGTTGCATTCATATATTTTTTAAAAACAAAAATGCCTGTACTTGAGTGGCATACACAACATGTTTCGCCTTTTATACTCCAGAGAGCAATTGCATTGGGCACCATTACTCATAATCCTTAACAATAGTAGAAAAGAGTACCATCTAAGTAATTAGGTAGAACACTGGTAGAAAAGAAGATGCTTAAGTAATTAAGTAGACACAGACCCTATAGAAACCAAAGTAAATTAAAAAAATTAAATTACCTACTCGCTCTGCCTCTCTGCTTGACTCTTGTCGTAATATTCTTGGACATAGAATATTTTTAGAATTCTATGTAGAAAAAGAGGTATTGTATCCCAGGCCCCAGAAGCCTAGCACCTGCCATAAATTATTTTTTAACCTCTG
Source organism: Pissodes strobi (assembly GCA_016904865.1). Taxonomy (NCBI): domain Eukaryota; kingdom Metazoa; phylum Arthropoda; class Insecta; order Coleoptera; family Curculionidae; genus Pissodes; species Pissodes strobi. Next base: position 15,491 of record JAEQML010054256.1, on the reverse strand, counting down.
CAAGGATTAAACCACTACTTATTTATTGCATCAGTTGATTTCATAATTTTCTTTGCAAAATGGGCAAAAGTTACCATTACCTTCACGGAATTATTTTAAAAAATACCACTGATGCAACTAAATTAATTCTGTCACGTTTTAAAACTGGAATTTAAGTTATATGATTATGGCCTTATGAATGCATTAAAAATATCTTTAAGAAGCCATTTTTTAATCACACTCTGCAGAGTATGATAAAAATAAAAATATTCCTGTTCATAGATCTCCCAGATAAGCTGTAAAACAATTTCTAGAGCTTAGAGAGGGCCACTATGATAAGAAAAATGTATCCAGATTTACTCTATTCATTACTATTCAATGAAACCATTACGTGCGACCTAAATTGCACGTACTCAATGGAGTTAAGCGTAATCCCCGTCTGATATTTGCCAACAATTAATACACTTAAGTACAAAATTGTTTTATCAATATTATTCATGCATATCGTTCGCTATTTATCGGTAATTGATGCCAGATTTGTTTAATCACAGACTAGTGATAATTTGTTTTCGATACACTCGTTTTATCTTCAAGAGATGAATCATTACTTGCAATAGGTGCTAAATTAGTCGTTAAGTGTATTAATTCATTTCTTAATTCATTGTCGCACACTGTATAGCTTCTGCGCCAAGAACATTTCTTTTTCTATAAGTTGAAAATTACTTTGTTTATTAACTTATTTTTTTATACAAATTCAAAATTTACAAGCATATTTTCTTAAAATAATTTTCTCAAAAATACAATTTAAGACACCTAAATGTTATCTGTACCTGTTAAGTATCGTCACGTCCATTATAGCGAACATCAATTTTCTATAAGTTTTATAAATTCAAAAACCTTTCTTTTGAAATAAGTAATTTCGTCCATGTGTATGGACATGCATAAAAAACGCATAAAAGACCTGTGGCGCCATCCATTACTGAGGGGTATGACTTTGCAAGCGTTATGATTATTTCAGTTTTAGCGCTGCCAAAGGCACCTGAATACAGTTTCGCACGAAAATACGCGAATAAACAAAGCTTTTGTAAAATAAAGTGTTGTTTATTACTGCTGGTAACTAAAAACTGCAATTTAGCTGGTTTTTAAAAATAATGCATAAAATATTTTTGGTAAATCCTTGATATAGAACTTTGAATTAGTATGTCCATCATGAGGAACATAATGACCAAAGTCAAAAAACCGATCTCAAATTTTAACGGATTTCGCAGTAGACAATAGTAGACGTACGTTGAGCTTTCTCTTTCAGATAATATAATTCGCAATGGATTTACTTTTAACAAGTAAACCAAAGAAATGGGAGCGTCCTATGACAGAAAAATAACTTTTAGATTGTCTAATGAATGACGATGATTCAGAAATAATGGGCACATGGGACGAGAAAGATAATTTTGACGATGTAGACATCCTTGGTGACCTTTCAAACAACGGTGATACTATACATGAACAAGAGCTAACAGAAAGCGAAAATAGCAACCAAACAAGACAAGCAGGAGAAAATTAAAATAACGACCAAAGAGGACATGAAGAAAACGTAAATATGGTGGCGGAGGATATTGAGAATAGGAGAAAAGAGTTTTATAAACCTCAAAAGTTTATCGATAAGAAGAATAAGACGTTTATTTAAATTAGATTTTAACGCGCACTTCTGTCTCATCTGGAAAAAATTCTCTAAGTCACCATGTCCACCAAAGTGGACATGTCATAAATCATGAAAAAACCCATAACACCGACAAATCAAGGCTGATTTTCATATATAGGACTGTGCACCGACTGTGCACCTACCGTGTCGTCTTCACTCTAAATTAAAAAATTGTATGTTTCATATAAAACGCACTGAAGAACTTAATTACATTTACACATAAAGGACTATGTCCAGTCTTATTGTGAAAATTTAGAAGACCCACGACGGCTGCAGCATGGTTGGCCCACAGTCGGTACACAGTCCTATATATGAAAATCGGCCTTAAACTGATACAAGTTTTATGAAATTGGTCTATTATTCCAGTATTCCTTGTAATTAATTTCGGAATTTTCTGATTATTAATATAAAGTTCTTAGTGAAAGGAATAGTATGAGCATATATGGTTAGATTTGTGACATGAATAAATAATAACTAAACTAACAATTATTGTAAATTTGTCAGAATATTGCTTCGGGTTTTAAATCTATTTTAATTTCGTCAGGGTCAGTAATAAGAATAGTTTGGTCTTAAGGCCCCCACAGATATCGTTCTTCTTTAGCAGTTTTGTGCGCACGGTTAAAACTGGACGGGTAAAACCGTTGGTATGTACCTGAAAACTGTCCTTCTTACCCGCGTTGAAAATTATTTGTCGCTACACGACTGGCGCGTTTATGCAAGTCGGATCGTGTGTGTTAAGGCAGTTGTGAAGGATGGTTCTTTTCAGTGTTAATAGACATCTGGTGTCAGGGTGTCTTGTGTGATATGTTGTGGATCATAGTTTGTTGAACCATGTGGCAGATATAAGAAATTATAGTGAACAATTTATTATTGAATTCATAGGACTATACATAAACCATCCATGCCAATTTTTTGAAAGTTTGATCTAGTGAAAATCGACTCTTTACGTGGTTGCTTTCGCAAAGAGCTTAGAAAAGTGAATGTATCTTAGAAACCTGGTTCAGGAACTGATATGTGTATAATCCCCATTTGTGGTATTATGATTACGTATTACTTCGTACAGACCAGGAAACACCAATAGAAACTGTAACTAATACTGAGAGTGGTATATCTTGCAGTCATAAGTAAAAAATAGAAAAAATAAAAAATAATGTAGTGGGGTTTACTATTAATTATTATAGTAAGTGGGGCTTACTATTAATTATTATAGTAAAACAAAGGTATTTGAAACAAAGTTTTCTTGCCAGGTTATGGATTCCTCATTATTAAAGTACTCATAAATATATTGCGAGCTCTGTTTGTTTCTTCAGATGCATGTCTACTGTGCCCGCGTTGTAGACCTGTAGTGGCTGCACGTAGACCCTTTTCTAGTTGTCCTGTGTGTTCTTCCAAATTAAAAGAAGCTGAATTTGCATAATATTCCCGGCGTTTACTAATCAAAAAGTTCAGAATATTGCAACATGCCCTAACTACTTAATTAATATTTTCTACTTTTAAATTAATAGCAGAACGGAATATTCATTATCACAAATGCATTTTCTATTATACGGCGTACTCTGAATAATCTGTAGTTAAATATATTTTTTCCTCTACTCAGTTCTTTTTGTCCGAATTATTTGAAAAAATCACTACTTAACCATTAGAAGCACAGCTATTTTGGGCTATAATTGACCTTTCAGGCATAGAAAAAAAATGCCCAAAAATGCACAAAACTATCACTTTATTAAAAAAATATGTTTGGATTACAAAATAACCAAAAAAAGAATTTTGTTTTCTTAAAAAAAAAAAAAAATTGGCCACCAATGCAAATAAGCACTAAAAGGTACATTTAAGTTGCAAATTTATTATGGTATAATTTAAAGCACTTTTTGTATTTTTTAATGCATAAAGCCACTTTACACACTGAACATTCCCAAACCGACCGTACAGGAATTTTTTGGTACTGCAGTGAGCACACCTGGTTGGTGTTTGGAGCTAGTCAACCGTATTTCGAATACATGCGGCTTATGTTTTTTTTTTTATCTGAATAGTATTTTTCAGAGTGTTTCTATCCATAACTAAATATGACGCCATTAAAGATTCATAAAGCTGCCGTCTAAAGTTTTTATTTTTAATTCCCTCGTCAACCGTATCTCTGTACATAATAAAGGCATTTGTAACCGAAACATCCCAAAATTGAAAACAATCTCAAGTATCATTTCTTACTCTTCTTGTCTAACGCATAGTGATTTTTCAGTCTGTCAAAATTATCCACAAAATTCATATTGCTATTGTAGTATTTTAAAATTTGTGGCGCAATTATATGTGTTACACTTCCATCTTTTTCATTTCTTTTAACTGTAATGGTTTCTTCCGGGTTATGATAGCTTATTAAAAAATGTATCCCTATTCGATCTTTCCAGGGAAAATACGAAATTCCTTCATTGCTTTGCTTCCAGTCACATTCTCCTCTTTTAAGTTTTTTCTCATCAGTCCAAGTAGGTAAATATTTTCTTGTAGGACGTACTCCACCGGCTGCAAAAATAAGACTGTTTCGTAAGGAAATAAGCAAATCATAGCTATTAAAATAGTTCTCAAAAAACAGTATATGATTATTTCCAGCAAAGTCCTTGCATAAGTCAATAACTACTCTTGATGCCAAGCCATTGTCTGGTCCATGTATCTCTTGACCTATATATACTTCAAATCTTACATTAAACCCCTTTTCATCGCACAACATTCAAATTTTAAACCCTCTTTTTAGTGGTTTGTCTTTATTATACTGTTTCATGGAGCTACGGCTTCTAAATTTTACCATAGTCGCGTCAACAACTAATTTCTTATGGGAAGAATAACATTCAGAAAACGCTTGCCCCAAATGAGGTATTATAGTTCTAATCCGGTATAAAAAGTATATGATTCTTTCCAGCAAAGCCCTTGCATAAGTCAATAACTTTTATTATACTGCATCGTGGAGCTACGACCTTTAAATTTGACCATAGCTTCGTCAACAACTAATTTCTTATGGGAAGAATAACATTCATAGAACGCTTGCTGGAAATAGTTATTATGGCTCTAATTCGGTATAATGGACATAATTCAGGTCTCCCTTTTGCGGAATAATTAAGTTATGGTTAAAATAGATATGCGACAATAACAACCCAAATCGATTTAGGATCATAATTATCGTGAAAATCAGGTGAAGATCCCAAAAATAATCTTATTTCATCTGAATTTGTGGGTTCATACCTTTTGTTTTCTTGGGTAGCATATATAAATTTATTTGAAAGGCAATTTGGTCAAAGTTTAAAAAATTTTACTGGACTTTTGTCTTCTAGCATTAGATCATATCTGCCTTGGTCTGATGTTGTGGGAGCCTGGGAAATGTGTGTACCCTCGGTGTACTATGAGCTGAAAGTGTAACCTGTGACATACTAGGCAATGAAGCAACCAGGGGAAAGCTATTGCTTTCATCAGAAGACGAACTTAGGACATAAGGAACATTTTGTGTCTTTTTTCCGGCGTAAAGGTTGGATCTACATTGAGTCATCAACATGGCTGTCTACGTCGGAACCAAAGCGTTCATGGCCTCTTCCTCTAGTTCTCTTTGGGTTAGAGCCCTCTTCAAATGAGCCCTCTTCATATTGTTTTATAAAACCTGAAAGATAAACTACGCTGAAAACAATTATTTTTGCCCTGGCAAAAAGGTTTCACTCTGCAAGTAGGAAAAATTAATAACATGATTGTTTTGATAAAAATTGTGATACCAATTTTTAAAAGCGCCATTTTATGTAGACACATTTTCATGGCGGTAATATAGCTAACCACCTATATTTTAACCAAAATTATAAGAAAAAAGAATCCTATACCTTTTCCAAAGTACTAATGCAGTTACTTACCCTACTTTTAAAGTAAGACACTCCAAACCATTTCACGTTATTCAAAAAATTTTCTTTGATTAAAAAAACACCGACTTCTAAACAACTGATTGTTCAACTACGACTAAGCATTTGTCATTATAAATATTGTAATTTTTATTTCGTATATGTGGGGCCATCTGTCATATGTTCCGTACCTTTAAAAAGTGGTCATGTGTGCTAACCACCGCAGAAGTGAGCTGTAAAAATTACATTACTAGTGGTTAACAACACTAACCACTTTGTCGTAGGGAAAAAAATTGGTGGTTAGTTACAGCTACCACTGACCTCCAAAGAGTGAATGCGAAAGCTTTGTCTTCAATATACATAAACACATATGGCAGCGATTCATTACTGTTTTTTGTTTTTTACTAGTACATGATAGATGGAGAATATTATGTACATGCTTATCATAAACTAAAGTGTTTTCTATGACATCACCATCAGATACTCTATTCAGTGGCGGCTATTCAGCGGAAGTAGGGGAAGTGCCACTTCCTCAAGAAAACGTAATTTAAAAAAATACAATTAATTCATTCATCAGTAAAATTTTTAAGATTCAATGATAAAATTTTCTTAGTTTAGGAATAATCTGTTTCCCGTTACCGCCCTAATACCTAATAATTCAATTATTTTCAAATATTAAAATCAAAGCTTCATCAAATAAGAACAAGAATCTCGCCACCTGCACATTGCCCGTTAACACCACCATCGAATAAAACAGAGGTGAACCCACATGAAAATATCTATTTCTTTTCGCGTACGCGCCGATAGCAGTGACAATCTCATTATCATTTGTGTAGAGTGTGTAGACCTTTAAGGAAGAGGCATCGCTCGAGAGCCGTCGAGTCATCAAAAGTATAAGCGCAACTAGTTGGTTGCCATGACAACGATGACGTCGTAATGGTCGTACATTTGTTTGGTTTGCAATGATTGGAAGAGCTGGCGTGTAGCACTTCCTTTCTCAGATCAAGGCGAAAGCACGTTGTTTCGTTTATTGCGAGTTTATTAGCGGACATTCCGCCGTGAATTCGTGGAATTATTTTTTATTTACATTCCACGGTTGATCCATTATAGTATTATACAAGAGATATTTTCTATATAGTCTAGTTTTAGTGTGTTTTTCGTAGACATGTGATTTGCAACAAATCATTTTGTTTCTAATACAATATGAATATATTTTATTTTTTGATGCTCTACCTAAAAAATACCGGTAATAAGTATTAAATAATTTTGGCAGTTTGGGCGTGGACCCCAAAAATTTTTCGCCTGCGGCGCTGTTCCTTCTCTCGATGTCGGTAGCTCTTCCCCACTTTTCAAAGCCGCGAGCCGCCACTGACTCTATTATTTGTACCACAATCGCACATGATTCATTCATAATTTGCATTAGCAATTGCCATTAATACGATGCTGTGTCTACTTTTATACTTCCGATAATAAGAGCCGCTTTGTGGCGGTGCGGTGGTAGCATGTTTACGTGCTTGCAATCTATAGCTTCCAAACAATGAGGAAAATTTAATTTTCCTCATACTTTTTCTCTGTGGCAATCTATTCTTCCTCGACCCTGTATTTCGTCGAAGGTTCCAAACCCCAACATAGTATAAGAATTTATTTTATTAGCTCTTGTGGATTTTCTTGGACAAAGCTGAATGTCATTGGCACTACAACACTCGTAGATACCTTGATTATTTCCCAATACCTCTACATATTTATATCAGCTTTAAAGGGAACAAATATCTCGATAATTGTAAAATAAATATTTGATATCCTTATTATCGAAAAACGTGATTCAATTGAGTGTAAAGATAAATATTAATATAGTCATGCAACCACATGTGTATTACATTCCAAATTTTTTCAATATTATTCTTGCTGGTAAGTTCGAATATTTTCAAGTTCTGGGTGAAAAGTGATTGTACACTTTATTTAGTTGAAAACCCTAACAAAAAAACCAAGCGGCGCCGTGTCAGATCTGGGAATCTTCCTGGCTTCCCTGATGGTCATGGACATTGAAGAATAATTCATGTTACGATAATAACAGTTATGTTTAGAAATACCTAGACTTTCACAGGATACATATGAACAACGCAAGTATTTGATATAAAAAGGGGGAAAATGTTATTGGGAATAATATTTTTTTTCCAAAATAACAACGAGCAACAGTTTTGATATCAAACATTCTACCTAAATTTACAATCCTTCCAAACTTCTTCTAGCCATTGGATGTTACAACGTTGACTTATTGGTAAAAATAATTATTGCCAGGAAATACCTGTCTCATCCAACCATTTTAGTTAGTAGAGTCGCAATTGGTTTTATAAATTCTCAAGTATTGACCATCGACAATAATAACTACCATAGTTTATAGTCAGGAGGACCGTGAGGACGAAGGAAGGGATGTAGAGGCCCGGGCCAATGAAAAAAGTGGAGACCCTTTCATTTAGAAGATAAATTTCCACTATTAATATGCATACTATTTTTTTTAAGTTTTTAAATAGTATATTGTACAGCAAGTGTTATACACTCATGTGATTTATGTCACTCGCCTACGGCTCGTGCCATCAACTTCACATTCGTGTGAAAAGTGATTTTCACACGCGTTGCATACTATACTTTTTCTACGACTGCAAATATTATTGATATTATATAATATTTATTATAATATAATACATCAAGCATCTTGTCTTTAAATTAAAATTTATAGTTTACAAAACCATGCAAACACTTCTTCAGCAATTTGTGTAAATAGTTAATGAGTAGGTATTGAGATGCCAGGGCTGGGACAACTGTTAGTCAATTCAAAAGGGCAAAGCGAATATTTAGGTTAATTTGAAATGAAATGTTTTGGAAACAACAAAAGATATAGATGCGCGATTTACATGATTTAATAGAGAATTTAATTCTCAGCATGTAGATTTGTTTTTGGTTTGACTCTTACTGTCTACAGGATCAACAGAAGAGTATTTTTTCTACAACAGAAATGTAAATAGCATTTTTTTATTCGCATGCTTATAAAGAAAAAACCAATTTCTCAAATTTTTGGTATATATATCTTCGTTTATAAAATTGCACTTTTTTTCTAAAACCGTACACATTTCAGGGTTTTTATGTTAGCAGACCTTACTGGTAGCTTGTAAGATCAGATTTTGGTAGATAATTGTAACACCCTAAGTCCACATTTTTTGCAAGGAGTACATTTTAATTTGTTTCATTTTGTGGTGAATCACTTGGAAAGCTCTGGAAAGATTAGGATCGGGAAATCCAGTAGTTCCGATAAACTTGAAACGAAAAAGTCTTCGATACTTGCAACCTCTCCGGTATGACTTATAGCATGGAAAATTACATTAATCATTAAATCTAGATAATACGCTAAGAACAACATAAAGAGCATGCTCGGCATAAATCGGAAAAATCACATCAAAAATATAGACATATCAGAAATAGAACCGACATAGAAGATATAATAAGTAGAGCAGGGGCATCAAAATGGAGATGGACAGAGCATGTAGCGTGACAGGAAGAAGAGAGATGGACAAAATGAATTGTACCGTGCGTTCAATTTATTTTGATAAAATTTTGATTCGCTGTAACTTTTTTGTTTTCAAAGATATCAAAGTAAACAAAAATGCGAAATCTAGGGTTGTTGGACAAGTTTTTTTTCTAAGTTACATATAAAACAAAACACTGCCAATTTTCTGACATATCAGCCCACTTTATATATTTTTAAATAGAACACACTATATGTAACTACATTTTTGGACTCCCTAGAGAAATCTAAACACATTTTTTTATCATATCCTATACCTATCTTTAGCTGTTTACGAAATATTGACAGTTGAAAGTCGGGCATTTTGACACTTTGGGAGGCTCTAACACCTATATCACACGAGATCAAAGAAAACGATTTACACATTGCTGTCTTAGGTTTTCATCAGCTAACGAATGACAGTAACACTGAATTTAACTCGCGGATAAAATCAACCGGAACTTTTAAACCTCCGGTTAAATTCAAAGTTACTGTCATTCGATAGCTTATTAAAACCTAAGGTAGAAATGTGCAAACCGCTTTCTTTGATCTCGTGCGGTTCAGGTTTTAGAGCCTCTCAAAGTGTCAAAATGCCCGACTTTCAACTGTCAATATTTCCTTAACAGCTAAAGATAGGTATAGGTTATTATATACATAATATGTTTAGATTTCTCTAGAGAGTCCAAATATGAAGTAGGCTTACATGTAAGAAACATGTTGTATTTTGTATATAACTCAGAAAAAACATAGCTACCAACCCTACATTTTGTTTTTTTGTTTACCTTGATATCTTTAAAAACAAAGATGTTACACCGAATCAAAATATTATCAACATAAATTGAACAAACGGTACAATGGATACGCAGATTACAGAGGAACATCGAAAGATTACAAATCTGATACATCGATGGTGTATAGGTCGAAACTGGCACTAAGGGAAACATTCAAAGTCTATATCCAGGGGTGAAGGGATAAATGCTGCTAAATATGAAGAATAACTAAGGTGTAAGTCTACGTTGTCACACCTAATGACCAGCGGCAGTTTAGAAGTGTTTTTGTTGTTGGTTCCAACTAAATAAAATGTACAATAACCATTCACCCAGAACTTGAAACTAATTGAAGCTACCAATAAGAATAATATTGAGCAATTTTTTAAACGTAATAAATATGGGCTTGGCCATGCCAATATTTATCTTTACTCTCAATTGAATCACGTTTGCACAAAAAAGTTAAAGGGGGTGGGAAAATATAAAAAATGACCTTGTACTATTCGACTTTTTCTAGCGGTACCGACTGAAGTAGAAACTGTCTCTTATCTTCTGTGTTTGTCATAGTTTTTGCTTTGCCTAGGTTGATTTTAAGTCGTTTTTGGAGGGATACTGTGTAGAGGTCGTCGAAAATTGTTTGCATATTTTCGTAATTTCCAGATATGAGGACGACGTCATCCGAAAACATTAGATGATAAAAAATTTTGCCATCGATGTTTATACCCAAGTTATTCCAGTCCATTTCTTTGAAGTTGTCTTCAAGGGCTGTGGCACGGTAACAGTTACCGTGGGCTATGGTAAAGAGTTTCGGGGATATTGTGTCCCCTGTCGTACTCCTCTGGACACTTTAATAGGTTTTGTGGTTAGATGGGAGTCTACTTAGATCGTCATCGTTGCTTTTTCATGAATATTGTGTAGTAGCGTTCAATACCTATTGTCAGTGCTACTGTTTACTAGTCCTTCCTCTACCGCCCAGAATTCGATACTATCGAAATAGTCAACAAACGCAAGATAGAGTGGAAAATTGTATTCGTTCGCTTTTTCAACTAAAATTTTAACAATTAGAAGGTGGTCTGTACTGTAGCCCTGTCTAAAGCCAGCTTGTTCGACTGGTTAGTACTGATCTAATTTTTTTGTTAGTCTGTTGGTAATGATTGTCGTTAATAGTTTATATGGTTGTAACAGCACGAGATAGGTCTGTAGTTTCCTAGATTTAGTGGATCTCCCTTTTTAAATATAAGAATAGTCAGCGAGTCGTTCCAGTCGTCTGGTATGTGTCCTTCCGATAGGCATTTATTAAAAAGCGCTTTCAGGCATTTGATTAGTTCTTCCCCACCATCTTTTATCAGTTCAGACATATTGTTATCTTTGCCTGGAGCCTTGTTTCTTTTCATCTCTGATATCACCTTTCTAATCTCCTCTTCGTTTACGTCGGGCATGTCTTCAGAATTTACATTGGTGATTTTTCGTTTCAAGTTTGCTTTTGATATTTCAGGTAGTTGGGTTTTGGACATATAGAGTTCTCTATAATATGTTTCAACAGCCTCAATTATTTCTCTGGGATCCCGTGTTACTGTTTCTGCATGGTCTCTCAAGCCGGTAATTTACTTTTCTGACTTTCTCATGCCTTAGGCATTTAAAATTTATGATATTTTCAATGATCTTTTCTGTTTGTTCCTCCTGGTATTTCTCTAATTCTTCCTTTATTTGTTTTCTTATGTTTTTACAAGTTCAGTATATTCTACGCTGTGTCTTTTGTTTTCGTTTAATAGTTGTCTTCTTTTCTGTAATATATCTAGAGATTTGTTGCTGAGTTTCTGTCTTCTCTGTTCCGGCTCTAATCATTCTATCGCTATTATGTTGCTCATCTCGTTTATTGTTAAGCCTTCTTCTTGTATTCTTGGACAAAGCGTTGTTTTCAGAAGGTTCTGATATTTTTAAGTAGCGTTCCATTTTCAGGTTGATAGCCACCCATGTTCTTACCAATTTGTGGTCACTACCTGTACTAAAGTTATTAAGCACTGTGACATCTTTTACTATTCCTTTGGTCTTTGTTAGGACATATTCAGGGAGGTAACATTATTGGATCATATTTCTTCGATCGACCACTAAATGGTAACGTGTTTCTAGAATTTTTGGTCACCCAATTACCGATTTTGTTAGAAAATGTGCCACTGGAAATACGGCAAAATTCGTTCTTGTAATTAGACGGATGTCCAGCAAATTTAGCTATAAATGTGCGAGAACACCTAAACGCAATATTTAAATAGCGATGGATTGGAAGTCTACTTCCATGGTCACCCAGAGCCCAGGACTTAACCTATTTAGATTGCTATTTATGGGGCCGGTTAATGCACAACGTATTTCAAATTCAAATTACAACTAGGCAAGACATGGAACACAGGATTCGAAATGTAATTCGCAACCTAGCATGAGCCGAAATTGAAGCTGCAGTTTTTTCCACGCAAGAGAGGCTCCATCAATGCATAGAACGTGATGGACATCAATTTGAGCATTTAAGGAGGCATTACAAATCTTTTGTTAGGTCCACGACTTGCATAAAAATAAAATTTCGTAAAAATATGATGAAGGCCCGTTTTCAAAAAAGTTATCGAATTCGAAACCAACTGATTTTCTAGTAAAATTCTCTTCTGCCGTTATTTTAGGTTACGGACAAGATATTGGGACGCGGTTTTCACTAGCTTGTTAGGGCATCAGTTTACTATTTTTTTCATGAAAAAAAAAAAACTGATACCAATAGATTTCCTGCCAAAGTCTGGAGCTGATCAATGTCAGTTTGTGACAAGAGGGGCTGCATTGTATTGGCTGGCCGGAATGTCAGACTGGTGGGAGGAGTTTGATTACGGGGAGAGACGCCCCCGCCATTCCGAGTTGCCATTCAAATCCCATCGTCCTCCTACAGGCTGGAGAACACCAAAGTACAAAGTCTGGAGCCGATCAATGACAGTTTGTGACAAGAGGGGCTGCATTGTATTGGCTGGCAGGAACGTCAAACTGGTGAGAGGAGTTTGGTTACGGGGAGTGACGCCCCCGCCATTCCGAGTTGCCATGGAATATGGCCCATCAAATCCCATCGTCCTCCCCCAGGCTGGAGAACACCAAAGTAAAAAGTCTGGAGCTAATCACTGGGGAGTGATCCAACAAACCCCATTTTTACCCCTGTCACACTAGGGACCGCCGAAGGAATGAGTCTGAGGCCGATGCTTCGAGTGGAAGCGGCCCTAGATGGTAGATGCATAAGCCTACTCGCATCGTCCGGTGAAAAACCACCCCACCAGAATTGGGAAGCGCTAAGTGGTTTTCCCAAATCACGTTCGGCTTCCGCGCTGGTGGTCCCGGGTTCCACAGTAGGAATATATGGACATGATGGTGCTTCCAGAATCAAAATATTCCGGAAGTAAACTCCCCGGCCATTCGGATCTCCGGGCGCGGGCTGGCCCTGGGTGCCCTTCATTCCGCATTTCACAGACAGCAAAGATACCGAACCAATTTAGAATAGATTTCTGCAACATAAGAGGCCTAAATACAAACATAAATTCGGTACACCAACATCTACAAGCAAATAGACCACACATATTAGCCCTTACAGAAACACAAGTATGTTCTACAACAACAGTGAACTACCTCTATCCTGGTTACGACTTACATACCCGATTTAGATATAAGTTCGGAATATGCCTTTTTGTCCGAAGCGACCTTTCATGTCACCGCGAGGAAACACTCGAACCGAACAACCTTGACGTCATGTGGCTCAAGTTCACCGCCAAGGGATTAACCAAGTTTATATGTTGTCTCTATCGCCCTCCGAGCGATAGAGCCTACCAAAGCTTTTTCTCAACACTAGCTACCACTTTTGACTCAATACAGGTCAATCACCTCAGTTCAGAAATAATCGTTCTGGGAGACTTTAATGCCCACAACACCAACTGGCTCAAACATCACAACAACACCGACAACGAAGGTAGAGAAGCCGAAGCATTTGCCATCAGCTGCGGGCTTACTCAATTTGTAGACGAACCAACCTGAATCTCAGAGAGGGGCGAATTCGCCACCCTCCTGGATCTTTTTCTGACCACCAATCCTGAGCAGTCCAAGGTTACAGTTGGTCCGCCATTAGGTACCTCCGACCACAAACTTATTACAACGGTTTGTGAATTGCCAATCATACAGAAGGATCCACCATTGCCTCGCAAAATCTGGCATTACAATTCTGCAAACTGGGACGATCTAAGGCAGTTCTACCTAGATTTTCCTTGGCTCGACGTCTCCTTTGCCACTGACGACCCGTCAGACTGCTGCGAAGAGATCATGCAAGTAATCTCCTCAGGAATGGAAGCATACATCCCAAATTCCATCAAGTTACCATCAAAAGGAAAGCCCTGGTTCGACAAAAGATGCGAAAGAGCTGTAGGAAGGAAACAGCAAGCCTATAAGTACTGGCAGCAAAATCAGACCGCTGAAAATCGCAATTATTTTATCGAAGCGAGAAACGAGTGCAAGCGTGTGATCGACGAAACTAAGGACAAACACAATCAAAGGATCAGGAATAAACTTTTGCAATGCCCCAGTGGTTCCAGGAATTTCTGGTCGGTAGCAAAGGCAGTAAGTAACAACTTTACAAAAACGTCTCTCCCACCTTTGACGGACGAACGTGGCATCACGGCGACTACAGCCAAGGAAAAAGCAAACATGCTCGCCAAAATGTTTTCATCGCACTCTACCTTAGACGTGCCCCAAAGCAAGACTCTCCCCACTATACCGAACATCAACACCACCATGGCAGAAGTCAAGTTTTCTCATCGTGATATTCGCAAAATCCTTAAAGAACTAGATACGCAAAAGGCATCAGGACCGGACGGAATACCTGCCATCGTGCTAAAGAACTGCGCCAACGAACTAACACCCGTTTTTTCCAGGCTTTTTTCTCTTTCTTACAGAAAAGGGATTTACCCATCCTCTTGGAAAGTCGCTCGAGTGCAACCTGTTCCAAAAAAGGCAAGAAAACCACGCCCTCAAACTATCGCCCAATTGCCTTGCTTCCAATAATCTCCAAAGTCATGGAACGTGTAGTCAACCAGCAACTACTCAAGTACCTCGAGAGCAACAGAATAATCAGCGATAATCAATACGGCTTTCGCAAAGAGAGATCGACAGGAGATATATTGGCCTATGTCACTCATATATGGAGTAGGGCAATTGAAAACTACGGAGAGTCTCGAGCGATTGCGTTGGATATTTCAAAGGCATTCGACAGAGTTTGGCATGACGGACTGCTCAACAAACTGCCGTCCTTGGGACTGCCCGCCTCTCTCTGCAGCTGGCTGGCCAGTTTCATTAAGAACCGATCCCTACACGTTGCAGTCGATGGACACATCTCGGACACATTCACCATCAACGCGGGCGTGCCTCAGGGCGCAATACTTTCACCAACTCTGTTCCTCATCTATATTAATGACCTGCTGATCGAAACCAATAATCCTGTTTACAGTTTTGCAGATGACAGTACCCTTGTCTCCCACTTTAGATCAGAAAAACCCTTACCAGCGACTGAGACTCATCACCGCAGACAGGAGCAGATTACAGCAATTAATCAAGACCTGGAG